>JAWPHD010011194.1:0-86203 GCA_037043455.1 Cyrtodaria siliqua
GTTAGCATCAAGTTCATGTATGTCGAGTTGCAATATGCCTGCAAGCCTTATATATGCCCAGCTCATTGCTGTTTTGATAAACTTGGCAATTAATGCCTTGGGATAAAAAAAGGACAATTAAGAATAATCCGTACATATTATCTGGTTTAAATAATATTACTTAAAGGGACCCTGTCCGTAAGTAAGCAGATATTGAGCATAACCAAATAACTGTCTGACTTTTATTCAGTGAAATGTATACATGAAAACAGGAGCACAGACACTAAGAAGTCTGTAGTAATACATTCGTGAGTTTGGGGAAAAAAAGCTTCAATTATTATTTGTAAATAAAGTGGGACTCACCGTATTTATCTTTTCTGCGATCACGTGACTTCCATTAGGGCATTAGGTTTTTATCATAGTATGTAGTGCGTAATATGTATAGACCGGTTAGCTCAGTCTGGAGCTATGTCGACCACTTTACGCTCACGCTCACTATTATTACCGCGAGTGTAATTTTAGTTTGGGCTGCGAGTTCAAACGCCCGAAATAGTTCCTCTTTTTTTTGTACCGCGATTGAATTTCGTCAAACAATCCTGCTTTGATTAGTAAATATTCAATAATGTTTAGTGTGTAATGTTTGCGAACATAATGTGTGTGTGTATTATAAGCTAAAAGTTACGGACAGTGTCCCTTTAATGTGACAATATAACATACATATAAGATAAAAATAAATAAATAAACGCTTCCAGATAAGAATCGGTACCCAATGCATCGAGATAGATTACAGTTAGTTTACTGGTGTTTACTCTAAAAGCTATATCCGACATACAGGTGCTACTGCAGTTAAAGTAGCTATCCCGCCAACAACAGTCACATTTTACAACATATGTACACCGTTTCTAAACATACTGACCACGAGGTATATACATAACTTACATCGTTTGAGAATCAAAACTGTATAGATACAATATAAAAAGCTTTAACCAGCCAGACAAAAAAAACAAAAATGGATAATTCATTTTACACTTATTCAATTACGGATATTATAAGCCCATGAATAAACATATACTTTTAAGCGACACATATGCATTATTATATGAGATGAACTGTTATGGCAGTGTAATTTTGTCATAATTTGGTGGGTTATTTTAAAATTTGTATAACAAACACCTAAAAATCAACAGTTAAATCGTAAAATGCCTTTTTTTTTTCTTTCTGTTTTTTTGCAGTTAGTCGAAAATGCAGTGGTCTACTTTGTTAGTTCGTGGATTTATTCAATATGCGATTTGTAAACATGGTTAAGTCTTCATAATAGAATACTATATCAAAAGTCACATTCTCTATATATTTCAGTTCGCTTAAAACTTTTGAAGTGATTTTATGAAAAGTGTACAACTTCAAGCCATAAACAAGAGACCCACTCGCCTTGTCCCAAAGTGCTCTCATGTTTTAAGAAACAACAACAATTTCTTTATATAAATCTGTAAAACTGTGACCCCCGTAGTGGCCATATTTGACCCCATTGTCGCCATTTGAACAAACTAGGTAGAGGATCATAAGCTTATGGTACATGCGAACTATTATTCAGCTTTTGAAGTATCAGAGAAGCTGTTTGAATATGTTTTCCTATATAATTCAATGGTATAATGTGACCTCCGGGACAGGGCAAATTTGATTCCAGACTTGATTCAAGGGACACCATTTAATTTATGTGGTACAGGACAATAATCTTAAGCTACATGTAGCTTATTAGACCTCTAGCTCTTGTAGTTTCAGAGAAGATGTTTATAGACGTTCCTACATAACTCTATGTAAATATGTGACCCCCGGGACCTGGCGAAATTTGACCACAAGATCACCATTTGAACAAAATAAATTGGTAGAGATCGATACTCTTATGCTACATGCATCGTATTAGACCTCAAGCTCTTGTAGTATCAGAAAAAGAATATTTTTATGGACTTTCCTATATAACTCTTGGTAAAACTTTAACCCCAGAACCGGGCCATAGTTGGACACAGAGTCACGATTTGAACAAAATTGGTAAAGAAACATAAGCTTATACAATATGCAAAGTAGTAGACCTCTGGCTCTTGTTTTTTTTTTAAAAAGAGATTTTAAAGATGTAAATATATGACACCTGGGGCGGAGCCAGATATGACCCCAGTGTCAACATTTTAACAAACTTGCTAGTGGACCATAAGCTTATGCTTCATGCATAATATGGGACGTCTAGCTCTTACAGTTTTAGAGAAAATTATTTATTTTTTAAAGATTTCTTATAACTGTATGAAAAACATTTACCCCCGGGGCTGGGCCATATTTGACCCTGGGGTCACCATTTCATAAATACTTGGTAGAGGACCCTAAATGTATAATGCAATATGTTAGACCTGTAGCTCTTCTAGTATCAGCGAAAACGATTTTTTAAAGAAACGAGAGTTTTGCTAAAAAAAGGTGGAGATAACTCTAATAGCAGGAATCAGCTACCCTGTTCACATTTTTTGTTTCTCTATAAGGTTCTCAATATCATGATACTAGTAATAATTTATCCCTTGAGATTGCAACAAAAACGTGTATGGCTCACGGTCTACACAGTGCATAGTTGTTTTGCGTGTACCCCCTCAGTAATTACTGATATCCTACTACTTTTTCCCTGATAGGAAATGTGTTTGTTTTGTTTGTTTTACGTCATTTTCAACACATGCACGGTTATATTGGACGGTCGATTTTTTGTGGTGGAGGCAGACCACCCACTTTTGCTGGGTAGAACGAGTAATGTACACCTACCGCCATCCGTAAGAATCGACACTTCCTCACTTACAAGTTGAGCTCCCATTGGGATTCGAACCCGCAGCGGTGAGAGTCGAAGGTTAACAATGCAACGTCGTTAACACTCGGCCACGGAGAAAAAGTGCCATTAAAATCGAAGGTGCGGAAGGAGTGGGTGTAAGTGGATTTGGGTGGGGATGGAAGGTTTTGTTGTAAAATGTTCCGAACGTGGACTGTTTGTAATAACTTCAGAATAACGTTTCGCAAAAAAAATCTTGAATTCCGTCCAAAGAACGATTTGGAGTTCTCTTTATTCCCCAAAAAGGACTTCCAATCTCATAAGAATGCATCATGTTATTTTTTTAAAAATCTAGGAGTGCTTATTATAAAAAAAAATTCTTGGTTTTTTTTTTGCAGACAGTGTGTACGCAGTTTTATTCTCTGCATACATATAGCTACACCCCTGTTTTTGAAGCATTTATTTTAATGTTGACAAATCTATCTGACTAGTACTGAGCTATTTGCAACTATGCAAAGTTTTATGTTTATACGCTTGTTGTATATTCTCCGGGGTGGGTGCGTGGATGTGGGTAAGGGTGCAGTAACGAATTTCTAATAGGCGGGGATGGGCTATTCCAGATAATCTCCGTATTCACCATCCATGCCCCTGCTTTAAGAAATGTATTTTAAGCGCAGAATTGTGTAAAACAACAACAACAACAGCAAAAAAAGAGTATATATACACACCAGAAGACCCTGCCACGGTACCACTTTGAAAAATGTACAAAATACCAACCTAAATCCTTTTTTCACCTCCTCTCCATAAAGCAGTCTACAAATACCCCCACCTCTCCATAACGGATTAAAAACAAACAAGCAAACAAAACAAAACATGAAAAAAGCGTTCACCTCAAGAAAATGTCCAGACTACTCCCAAGATTAAACCTGAAAATACGACATAAGGAAGTAATTGTAAATATGTTATGCATTTATTACATACTTTCCAGCGAAATAGTAGATTAAATCCTATATTCACTCCAAACAAACAAATGCATATAATAATCGGCAACATCATAAGACAGTCATGGCCTTCCATACTGTGACATTTGGCGATTCAGTCTTAACTAGATAAGCTCAGATTTTCGTATCAAGCGATTCTCTGACTCTTTAGTAATTTGGGGATGAGGGGAATATGTCACCAGGACTTTATTAATATACGTATCTATCTACACTATGATGTCATGGTTCAGATATATAATATGTAGACCAGTAACCTGTTACATACGTACATATAGCACACAGAATCAGACAGACAGCTGTCTGTTATCTCCATTTGAGGTTGCTGTCCTAAAATAACCTCATATGGTGTTAAACCTTAACCCGCTACATATATATATATATATTAGACTGTTCTTTCTTTGAATTAGGACCATTCCATTTATGTGTGACAAAGGGGTGCTTTGGGGAAATGACTGATCAGCAGCCAGACATTGTAAACCCTAAAAACCTTATTTCGATCATCATTGGTCCTCTACAGTTTAAGTGTCACTGGCAAATTGCATCACCATTTTGACTCAAGTTTGAACCCCGATTTTTGTCCATTTGGCA
Organism: Cyrtodaria siliqua; assembly: GCA_037043455.1. Classification (NCBI taxonomy): domain Eukaryota; kingdom Metazoa; phylum Mollusca; class Bivalvia; order Adapedonta; family Hiatellidae; genus Cyrtodaria; species Cyrtodaria siliqua. The sequence continues at coordinate 4,363 of JAWPHD010011194.1, forward strand.
AAAGCACTGGTACACAAAATAAGCAATATTTCAGGGAGAGCTTCTGACTAACCAGTCATTCACAACGGACCAAACTAGAACAGTTGTAGTTTTTTGTTTGAATTTTTACTGTCTGGTAACACTACAGAGGGTATCTAAACTGTAGCAGCACCACACTTTTACTGTTCATGCAATAAACAAGTTAGAGAACATGCACTTGATTGATACCAGTCATGCATATCAATTAACACTGATGTGCCCAAGTGCAATAGCATGCTCCTGCTTTTTATAATTCTGCCGAGAAACAGGGTGCCTGCGATAAAATTGTATCTCAGCAGTTACTTTCCTATCCCGTCAGGTGCACCTTTTGATGACGTCAGGGTATATTTGATGACGTCTGGATGTTTTTGAACGAAAAAAATGTAAATTAAATTACTTTAAACGATCAACATGATAAATAGAATATCATGTTAGTGCCTGATCTCATCCAGTTTATCAGTTTTGGCACGAAAAAAAAATGGAACCCTCGGCACAGCCTCGGGCTCCATTTTTCTCAGCCTCACCGGATAAACTGGATGAGATCAGGCACTAACATGATATTCTCTATATCTTATTATACACTGTCCTGAAACAATATAATAACGAAATTGCCTCAGATTCAATCTGTCCTGAAATAATAAAATGACACCAGACTCAACCCGTCCTGAAATATTAATTAATAATGACAAACTTTAAATTAAAAATTTATGGTAATATATCTATTTACTTGAAAATACATCAAGGACTTATTGTTTTGTGACCTAGAAAATCGACATTCATTCCAGGACACTTAAGTATAAACAAACAAGTTGTCAAGGTAATTATAATAAACTGGAGAAAAACATAATGACATGAATGGCCCTGAATACAAGGCTTCTGTTTACAAATAAATACATTAATTCAGAGGGGAAATTCTTTGCATCTAAATATATATTGACCTAGTTAGAACTCATAGATACGTGACCGATCGGATGTTTACATTCTGAATAAAAGTACACAAACATTACTTGATCTCACCCAGTGAACAGACCAAGGCTACAACTCTATAAGTACACATTTAATACTTTCATCAACACACTCCCAGATTCCAGAGTTACTTTGATAATTGTTTATACCTCCACTTAATGGTTTGTTATTTTGAGAAATAAGACATTTAACCATTAACCCCCTACATATATATAATAGACTGTTCTTTCTTTGAATTAAGACCATTCCATTTATGTGAAATAGGGGTGTTTTGGGTAAAATGACGGATCAGCAGCTGGACATAGTAAATGTGATACTGCGAGTCACTCGCAGGCTGATCTGGGTTTACAATGGATGCAAAGGTTACTATATGCTTAGCGAGTTAAAGTTTAACTTGATCAAGTAATTTATTTCACACACAAATAAATGAAAGTAAATGCTTACCAAGGGTTCAATGAATTGAATTGGGGTTTTAAGGCGCACCAACACATGAAAAGGTTATATGGCGCCTAACAGGCATGAACATGCCAGGCTTATCTTCCATGTACATCGAGATAAAATATGGAAAATGAGAAACTATTGTAGTTTGTTATTGATATATTACATAGTTACAATAGTTTTGCGTTTACCATACGTTACCATACGTTATATAAAAACTAAGTAACCTTGAGGCCCTCTTAAGACAGGAAATCATATATATATATATATATTTTTAGGAAATTAAATTAGAATTAAATAAACTTTAAAATAATAATAATAATGAAAAATAAATTTAAGGGTTAAAGGCAACACCGTTTTAACTACGAATGTAAACTAGAACTATCACTGAAGTTGAACTGAATTGGGGTTTTACAGCGCACCAACACAAGAAAGGGTATAATTTATCTGCCTAACAACATGCCAGGCGGCTCATCCTCCATTTACATCTAGATAAAATATGGAGACTGGGCCATTTGTGGACTATCCTAGTTACAACAAACTGATTTCTGTGATGGTCTTATTGAGAGAGACAGAATGTAGCTGTAGTATATATTTGGTAGTATCTGCTATTTTTCGAGTCTAATTGGAAGTAAATTTGCTCACGCTATAGGTTTAACCAGGGAGTAAGTATACAGGGAGGAGACACGGACCATTTTACCGTTTTATGTTGTCGCGCGTGTGTATATGCAGTTGTACACACTTGTACCCAGTTGTTACCTGTTGTAGCCCTGTGTCACCATGTATCCAAAACTAATGTGCCTCAAATCTATTAATGTTGTTAGTTGTACCCACTTGTACCCAGTCGTTCCCTGGTGTAGCCCTGTGTAACCATGTATCCAAAATTGATCTGCCTCAAATCTAATAATATATTCAGTTTTACCCACTTGTACCCCGTTGCTGTCTGGTGTACGCCTGTGTAACCATGTATTCAAAACTAATTTGCCTTAAATCTATAAATATTGTTAGTTGTGCCCACTTGTACCCAGTTGTTACCTGGTGTAGTCCTGTGTAACCATGTATCCAAAACTAATCTGCCTCAAATCTAATAATATATTCAGTTGTACCCACTTGTACCCAGTTGTTACCTGATGTAGCCCTGTGTAACCATGTATCCAAAACTAATGTGCCTCAAATCTATTAATATATTCAGTTGTACCCACTTGTACCCAGTTGGTGCCTGGTACGTGTAGCCCTGTATCCATGTATCCAAAATGGATAGGCCTCAAATCTAATAATATATTCAGTTGTACCCATTTTAATTAAAATGTACTCACTAGCTTGTACCCAATTGGTGCCTGATGCCTCAAATGTAGAGTCTATAAGTTTTGGGAAAATAAATTATAAAATTATAAAAAACATAGATACTGTATGTCCTAAAACAATATACTTTTGTATCCAATGTAACCAGTTGTATCTGGGTACAAACAATGAACTGTGTGAAAAAGTTTGTAGTTTTGGGACATACTGTATATGAAATCCGCTACATATGATATTTTCTTCTCCGATTATACAGTAACTGGCTATAAAATTTATAGTAACACAACAAAATTGTAAACATAACTTTAATTGACAATATGTCATTATTCTGATATTTTTTAAAGCAATTATGAATACTTACAATGGTTTAACCTATTTCATATTAGTTCGTTATGGTGTCAGACCAGTCAGGAAGTACTTCCGGGTCGTAGGGTGCTAAAATTGTTCCTTGAAAAAATCCAAAGTTTCTAGTTTGCATGTGTTTTCCCAAGATTAGTTTTTATTTCACTGTTAAATCTAACCTGAGGTTAAAGTAGTATGTCTTTTGTTATGAATAGTAAGTATTTTACTATGTTTCTCAGTATTATTTCTTTGGAGCACAGGATTTAGGTAGAGATGTGGTTTTGACAGATGTTTTTTTTCAAAATACGTATAGTGTGAATGAATGACGCGAAATGTTGAAAATGAATCGGTGTTTTATTCCAGATATGGGACTGTTTGCTAGCCAAATGTGTTTAATTCGCAGAATAAAAGTGTATTTAAGCGAATGTTGTGGAACTTGTGACTGATCTCCAAATATAGCCTATATTGCATTGTGTTCAATGGGCTGATCTGACACCTTATGCGCCGATATTAAAAAAAGTGCCGCTGATTAAACGAGTGCAATAAACTCTTTGAAATCGGAGGGAAAATACGGTGTCGACTTCCGGTTAGAAAAATATGCATCAAACTTTGCCCTTTGCAATCAGTTTATCATTAATCACGTTCACTTCTTAATTAAACATCCTACTCAAGTGCGACTAGGTCCAGTTCGGACGGATTGTCACCACAAAACATCCAATATGAGTCTCAAAAATAACAAAATTCGACCAAATCTTGTCTCTAAAATTGGACTTGACCCTTCAGCTGTCGTTGGCACCGACAATGAAGAAAATCCAGACATCTACAGTCTGAATCTAATGAAAGATTTCCCACCAGGACCACTAGACGTGTATAGGAAGAAGGCTTCGTTTGACTGGAAGCAAATGAGACTATTCTTGGATGGAGAAGACATTCTCAAATACAAGGTAAAACGGTGTTTTTGGCTTTAGCCTTAGGGAACATTTATGGTGGAACTGGGTCCCTTCAAACAGTGATTTTCTTACAGTTGTGTATTATGAGTTCTGGAACTCACCGCCTTTAGGATTTATGAGTCCTTTGGAAATATTTTGCATCCCATTTGTTCTTTTTTTTGTTTTGTTGACAATACGTAAATCTTTCCTCTCCTTGGGTGGCCTTTAATATTGTAGTTCCATAATTTTAAAGACTAAAGAGTACCTTATGTGTTCCAGATTAAATGTTGTCTGAAGTATATACCATCTGAATTTACTACTTTTGCCGATTTTCAAACATTTACTGATTTCGAAAGAGCAACAGCAAAATGACCCCAGATCAACCGAATCTTCTGTAGCTGTACTCAATTTTATCAGTGCTCAATTTTATCAGTGCTCTGTAAACCCTCAGCATTTACCGTAATAGCATATGCTTGTTTGTCACAACAAAGAAAAGAACAAATCAAAATTAACAAACTTATGCAACCTTGGTTATAATTGGTTAATATGGCTTTCTATTGCTGGGAGATATAGTCATATACCCCAACATTTAAAAAGAAACAGTAATATGGAAAAAGGTGCAAGCCAATATAAATAAAACTCATGGAATCATCAATGGTGTTCATGTCTATGCGTCCTGTGGATGCCAGTGCTCCAAGAATAGGATAGCCCGACGCCCGGGGCTCCTTGAAATCCATTCCGGGCCTGTCTCATTTTGCATACAAGGAGCCCGTCGGGCCTGTCTTAAAAAAACCACTTGATCTCAAGATCCTCAAGACAAAATACTCCCATGTGTATTCTGAACTATGAAAACACTTGCAATAAAGTAATTAAAATGTGTTACACACAAATTGAAACAATAAGAAGTTTGAATATTTTGCCTGGCGTCGTGTCGCCATAGTGTCGGCAGTTTGTCACAACTTTGAGATCGACTATGTCTGACGTAAAACTACATTATCCTGCTATTAGGGTTGTGTTTGCTTTCCTCTTTCATAAGAAATACCATTTTTGTCACTCAAAACAGATTAGTGCATGAAAAAAGTTCCTAATTGATGGTATTTCGATTGAATGTTTGTGAAATGTTCGGGCCGTAAAAGTGCGGTGTCATAGTAGTTCGGATGGTACATAATTATAATTATTTTTTTTTTTTACATAATTGAATAAGAAAAACACTTTTATTCATTATTTAATCCATCATTGTTTCTTTTATCATGTGTAAGGAGTTCCTGGAATCCTACTTTTAAATGAATTTTACTGTAGGCTCCTAATTCTTTAACTTGGAGAAAGTGGTGACAAAATGAAAAATATAGCCAGAGGAGGCCCTGATAGTCTAATTTAACCTGATTAAAAATTTGGCTCCAAGTTCGGCTCCAGTTTCACCAAGTCGGCTCTGATTATTATCGTTTGGCAAAAGTGCTAGTACTCTCCTTTGCATCGGTTGTAAATTTCAATGTAATATTCTATTCTAACGAAGTGATAAATAAGTCTGACTAGGGAGCATAAGGTTGTAACAAAAAGAAAAATATAGTCGGGGAAGGTTCTGAGTTTGAGTAATACATACGTAACAAATGTGTGCTATAAAAGCAAATAAAGACACATTTCCACTAAGAATAAATATTGGACCTTTCCATTTTAAATCAGGGCCTGTTCATTTTCAGAAGCAACAAGCCCTGGGCCTGTCTCTTAAAATAATTATCTTTGAGCACTGGATGCACATATTTTTTAATTGTGAGTCCTTAGCAAATATTATGATTCCTAGAAGCAGGACTCATAGGTAACAAAATCACTGATGAAAGGGGTGAAATTTGCATCGTTAACTTAAAATTGGGGGAAAATATTTTGTTTTATTTTTTGTAAGTCTTTCATTTAATACTAAATTTACATGAGGGGAATTTCGGCCCCAATATGACCCAAAAAATTCACTGTAAAGTCGTGTAATTTCCAGCAAATCATAAATCAGAGAGATTAAATGTGATCTCACGGCATCCCAATTAACATAGCCTATGATATGTGCCATAATGTACAGTAACTATTGTTTAGGTAAACATCCTGTAAACATCTGTTGTTACTGACCGTATATTTTACTCTTCTTATTCTTAGCTCTCAAAGTAAATGGTTACTAAAAATAGAAAAACGGTTTCCGCTCAATAGCTTTTGTTAGGAATGAGGTATTACAATGAAACTTGCAAGGTAGGTAGCTTATATGGAATGGAAGCTTGGGATTGCATAAATTTAGGATCACTGGGTAAAGGTCACTGTTACTGAAAATAGAAAAAAAACAGTTTCCGCTCAATAACTTTTGTTAGGAATAAGATTATGTTGATGAAACTTGTAGGGTAGGTAGCTGATATGGAAAGAAAGCTTGGGATTGCATTTGGGGTCAAGTTCAAGGTCACTGTTACTAAAAATAGAAAAACGGTTTATGCTTGGAAAACCTGGTTATCGTGAAATATCCATGTTTCTTGCTGATTTGACTATTATACCACAGCAAAAGGATCATACCCTCTAACAGAAGACTTCATTATTACATTTATAAAGATTAGGTAAGACAGCCATATTATTTTCCCAATTCTGCATTTTCTGCATATTTAGCACCTACATAACCTTTTAATTATCAGTTACAAAAATAAATAAACACATGGTTAATAATTTATAAAGTATTTATGACAATTGTTTTCTACCTTATGCCTAATCTATGATACTATAATTTTCACCAAATTTGTTCTCTTATTGTTAGCAAAGACTGCCTAACGTTCTTCTCCATATAGTAAAAGCCTTAATATGTTGTTAACACCTCTAAGTCTGATATTATTCATAAAGTATTCAACTTTATTTCAGAGTAAGATTTGGACGACTCTTGAAAAGGACCCTCTTTTTTGCAAGAGTATGGAAACAGAATCTTTGGAGAAGCAAAGAGAAATAACATTTCTGCGCGTGAAACGACTTTTTGAATATGAATTTTTGACAGATGATGATTTGTTTCAAAATCCACTGAAGCATCAGATGTTGACGGATTGTTTGGGCATGTATGACTGGTCAATGTCTGCGAAGTTCAATCTAAACTCTGAGGTAAGCAATCTGTTGGAGCATGTTTATTAAAGCTATCTAACATGGTTTATGAAAATACTCAATGCTGATTGGCTATTGAGGAGGTCATAAAAAAGCTATACAATACCTCTGACGTCATGTACATCAACCGTTAAGACGTCATTTTAAACACCAGAAAACACGTTGACCGTTGAGACATTTAAACGTCAGATGCAAAACAACAACGCAATGAAATGCGTTATTTTAAGCGATGCTACGTTCCAACAACATATTTAGATATGATGGAGGTGTATATTCTTCTTGGATAGGCATAAAATGTAAGTTGTGATTTATTTGTATTTTGTGCAGTCTTTTGACATACATCATGAAATTCATGATACATAAAACTCCATGTCAGATAAGAAATAAAATATTTCCAGTTGGTTTATATTGTGTGAGATCAAAACCCATCGAAACGGCCCTTGGTATCGATGAACTTCAAGTCCCGCCCACCAGGTATTGATCTGGTGGGACAATATAAACCGGCTGGAAATATTTTATTTACTTAAGCCCAAAACAACTATTTCCTGAGAACCAACCAATTTTCTGTAACATTCTTTTTCAAAAGTAAAAAGACAAGTTTGCAGTCTTTAGACATTAAGGGAGTGCACCCATGCAAGCGCCATATTACATAATTACATCTCTGACTCATTTCAGACAGCTAATGGTAACCTTAGGAAATTTAATTTTAATTTACTTTATATTTACATATAACTGAATTGGTTGTTTGACTATATTTCCCTTGCAGTATATTGCATAAGAAATAAATGAATATAGTCTAAATAAATAAAACTTTGTCTTGTTTCCTTAGATGTTTTCAGGTACAATAATGTCATCTGGTTCCTCTCGCCATCTAGAATTTATAGAGAAGAACAAGAATTTTGAGGTAAACAACTAAACATTTGTTTTACTTCTTAGTACTGTATTTATATATCTATTAAAAAAACACTATTAACTAGGACACAGTACAGTCAGATTTTTTGGGCTGTAGTGCTTCATTGAGTCAAGAGGCGCCTTGAGCTCCCCGACTCAACCCCATACCAGTAAAGCTTGGTTTGGGATTTGTTATAGCATTACGCATCTTATTACTTCACCCATATTGCCATATTGGGTCATGGGCTCCCTCCTCCCCCCCCACCCTCTACCCCCCGCCCCCACTCCCCTCCACACCTTTTTTTTTTTTTTAAATTTATTTTTTAAATATTTCTGTGTTGTTTTAGTCAATTGTTACACATATATGTTGCAACCCTCCCCGCCCCCACCACCCCAACCCCCCTCTCATCCCCCCCCCACCCCCCACGCCCCCTCCCGCCTCTCACCCCATCACCCCACCCACCACGCCCCACACTTGAATTTTACATATTTCTTTGTTGTTTTAGTCAATTCTTACACACATATGTTGCCCCGCCCCCCCCAACGCACTCCCGCCTCTCACCCCATCACCCCCACCCCGCCCCAGACTTGATTTTTTTTTTTTACATATTTCTTTGTTGTTTTAGGCAATTTTTACACATATATGTTGCCCCATCCACCCCCACCAACCCAGTCCTGCCTCTCCCCCTCACCCCCCCCCCCCCCTCATTTTTTTTTTACATATTTCTGTGTTGCTTTTGTCAATTCTTACACATATATGTTGCCCTCTCACCGCCCACCCCACCTACAACCGCCTTTCACCACCACCCCCCACCCCACCACACTAGAATTGTTTTTTTGTTTTTTTTACATATTTCTTTGTTGTTTTAGTCAATTCTTACACATATATGTTGCACCCTCCCCCCAGCCCCCAACTCACTCCCGCCTCTCCCCACCCCGCTCCCCCTCACCCCACCACCACCACTTGAAACAATATTTTTTTTTACATATTTCTGTGTTGCTTTTGTCAATTCTTACACATATCTGTTGCCCCCTCCTCTCCCACCCCCCCCACCCCCGCCTCTCACACCGCCCCACTTGATTTTTTTTATTTTTACATATTTCTTACACATGTTGCGCTCCACACCCCACGCCTCTACCTCATCCCCACTCAAACTCGATTTTTTTTTTCTTCATATTTTTGTGTTGTTTTGGTGAATTATTACATAGCTTCTTACACATATATGTTTTTTTTTTTTTTTTTTTTTTTTACATATTTCTGTGTGGTTTTGGTCAATTCTTACACATAGTTATGTTGTGCTCCAACCCCACCGCACATTGTTGTAGCCTTGTTTTCTGATGGTATATACTAGCTATAAATTTATTATTCTCCGAAAAATCGAATAGTCGAGCTGCGCTGTTCTCCGACAGCTCTTGTTTTTACTTTACACCCTATCCTCTTTATCAGGCGACAGTCCCTTAATGATTCGACCTGTTGAAAAACAAAAATGACAACATGTCATTGGCAATGGAATAATAAAAACTTTGGTACCAAACATGGCATATTCATTTTGGAATTGTCAATTTAATTCTAAAAAAACTTTATACAATAAAATCTAAACAAAACTCAGTGTCCACTTTCTTTTGCAACTGAATATATATTAAAAGGCATTGCTACCAATTGCAGTGGAGCAGTCTTATGTATGACAATATTATATCAGTAACCTGCCTTGCAATTTTGTCATGATCGTTATGACTGGAAGTGTAATGCGAGCAGTCTTGTATGACTGAGCCACAGATGTACTGACCAATACAGATTGAGATACTTACTCGAAGAAAGTGTTTTTTTACCAAGAAAAGAATCAACCAATAGTATAATTAAAAAAATTATTTAATATAAAGTGATTGTATTAAACCGTTGTTATTAAACAATGTGGCAAATAGCCTAACTAGTCCTCACTATCAGGGCTTCTAAAATTTTAAAATGCAAATAGGTCCAGGTTTTTTACTGCCGTAAGACTCGCACTTATTTTGAAAAAATCACTAAAATCGCCGTATCCCACCCACCATGTCAGCTGCACCATGCATTGTATGTATGTTTGTATTATATTTGTATTATTTATAACTTACTTTATCACAATTTGTACATTTTAATGACTGACATCATGTCTTCGCTTTACTGAATGAATAATTTTCACTCAATATTAAAATTGTTGATCATTTGAGGAATTGAACCGGAAGTGTCTAATAAACAGGAAGTCGCGTGAAAAAAAAAATCAAACAAACAATTAACACATCTGGGTATTTTAATTTTTTTTAATGACGCAAACAAATTTCAGTCCCAGCTTTGGCCACTTAAAAAAACAAACCGACACAAGCAAACAGGCTAACACCTTACGACTAACGGTATATCAAAGAAATTTTAGACGGTAACACTCGCTTCAGTGAACCGACAGAACACGTGAAATGCTTTCACTGATCACACATCAAAGGCATGCTACCAGGCTATAGACCTTTCCGGAAAACTCCCTACTATCGGTAATGGTTTAGTCCAAATTGACCTACTTTCGCACAGCGAGTGACAAACAATCGTGTTATGGATCAAAGAATATTGCCGCAAGGCATATTTTAGGATATTAGAAGGAGTGTGAAGGACAATTGTAGATTTTTTAACGACCAATAGATAAAATATCTGGGACCGATTTAAACAGAGATTTTGAAAAGAAAAACGGTCCGGAGAAACAGATTTCGGTCTGGGAACCGATAAACCGGCGATTTTAGAAGCCCTGCTCACTATGATGCTCGCTCTGTTTGGGCTACCTCCCATAGCTTTGCTAGTCCTATCTAGAAAGTCCTTGCCAATTGTAATAATTTAGCCACATTGAAACTTACTCACCAAATAACGGCAAATTACAGCTTAAACCCATTTATCAAAAACTCGACCAGGTGATCAGGTCATATAATAAAGTTTATTTGCCAATTAAAAGTATAAGTTTATGGTTCTCAAAATAGCTGTGATTGAATATATGCGTAAAATGAATTATGAGTTGGTAACTCTTTTTAACAGTTTTAGGTTTTGTCTTGTCTGGTTAAAGGCGTTTACATTGTGTCTATAGACTTTAGATTCTCAAAATACATAAGTTATATACTCTGTCGTCAGTAAGTTTTGAAACGGTGTACATGGTAACATCTTTTTATAAAATGTGCCTATTGATGGCGTTAATGGTTCGGTGTCGGAATATCAACAAACCTGATTTGTGTGTGTGTGTAATTCTAAGGTTTATAGTCCCTCCGCCAACGAACACGTCAAGGTATACCTGACGCGATGGGCACAATAGAGTCTGGACTTAACAAACCTGATTTACTGGTTGCAGGGCCTTATATAGATAGCCTTGTCCATTCTGATTGGTTAATCACTCTGATTGGTCAACCAATTATGGAGAAAAGTCTTATTTTAATGAAATATGAACTTATTTAAGATCCGTTTAAAATACATTCATCTCGATCCTTTTACTGGAGTGACACTTTATATGTATACATGTAAATGCATGTATATGTTAATAATGGCAAAGTGAATATCACGTAAACCAAAAAGGCTGTTTTAATATTAATCAAGCTTTATAAATAACATATACGTTAATACACTTTTCATGTACATATCAATGTGTATTGTAGGACATATTTCCATTTATTGCAGCCTTGTATTTCTTTCTTATTGCTATATTATGCAGTGCACCACTGATTTCTCATTTCTATCATTTTCAGTATTTTGGATGTTTTGCGCTGACAGAATTGAGTCACGGGAGTAACACCAAGGCCATGAGAACCACCGCTACATATGATCCCAGTACACAGGTGATTTATTATGCAACTTTTGAGTGTTTAAAGCGTCGACTAAATTTTATTTCGTCTTTGGTCTGAACGTTATAAAAAGTAACACTATAATACACACCAGGATTTTAGATATTGCCAGGACATAATTGTTAAGTCCATTACATGTGATGAAAATGTGGTGAAAAAATAAATGTACTAAATAAAATTGAAACATCAACATGAATGGGAAAATGCCTTTGCTTTTTAATCGACATTATTCCTTCTGATCGATTGGTTTATCAGCATTGGAAAAAGTGTAGACCCATGCTGTATTAAATAATCTGGAAATTGCTTCATGTATTTATTTCAGAAGGGTTCCATATCTGAACATGTCCTTGTATGTGACAGATTAAAGAAGATTTAGCCCAGTATAGTATCGTTTAGGCCAGTGTAGTGCCATTTGGGCCAGGACCAGTTTAGTACCACTAGGGCTATTATTGTACCATTTTGGCCAGTGTGGTTCCATTTGGGCCATTATAGTATCATTTGTGCCAGTAAGTTTCTGAAGTTACCGGGCCTGTTGTTTTGGCAGTGTCCTGAACAGTTTTTCGCTTCAACATTCCTTACCTGACAGAATTGAGATCTTTACCGTCCTTATACGACCTCCTTGTAATAGTTCTGACTTGGAGAGGGTACATTTATGGAATATTTTATAAAATTATTAGTTTACCATTATTAGCAGCTATAATCTTACTGCATTCTTGCCTTCCAGGAGTTTGTGTTGAATTCTCCAGACTTCGAGGCCAGCAAGATCTGGGTGGGTAATATGGGTAAGACTGCCACCCATGCCATAGTGTACGCCCAGCTGTACACAGCTGATGGCATTTGTCACGGCCTCCACTCGTTTGTCGTACAAATCAGGGATCCCAATCTCCGAACATTGCCTGGAATACTGCTGGGTGACATGGGAGGGAAGCTCGGACTGAATGGCATCGATAATGGGTTAGATTTTTAAAAAAAATATTTATGATAATTTTTGTTTTGTTCATTTACATAGGTTGACACATAGGGATCACTTTATCTGAAAGTGTAATCAGTACATACTCATTGTTGTCTAGGGTTGCAACTTCACTATCGTTCATATATTTATCAGTCAGTCATTGTCGCATAATTTAAATATTGTGTATTTATCGACTCCAGTTCTCTCAACATTTGGTAATATATATTTAATTGTATTATTGTGTTAGATCTTTTTATTGTTTTGTTGGTTTAGATATTCAACTGTATTGTTGAGTGAAATATTAAATTGTATAGTTAGGTTAGTTGTTTAGTTTTATAGCTCGGTAATAGGTCTAGATAATGTGATGTGTAAATGTCACAAGATATCAGAGTGTCCCGTTAACTTTTTTTGAACATCGTGTAAAACGCCAATCCCTATCTTTTGTAGGTTCATGTCATTCAGCAGTTACAGGATTCCCAGGGAGAATCTGCTTAACAAAACAGGGGACGTCTCTCCAGAGGGCAAATATGTCACACCATACAAGGTAGACTGTTGAACCTTATTATGTAACATAGTACAGATAAATTAAAACATTTGTTGTTTAGATTGACATCCTGAAATGTAATAATAAAAAAATGTGCTTTATCACGACATGATGGGGTTGTTTAGGTCTACAATCAGATAGCGATATGAATAAAGAAATTATTCCCTACTTGTAGTGATACTTTCAAATAGTTCCCATTTATTTGTCAGCATGTCTGATATATTTACTTGAACCATCCAATATATGCATTCCTTTCCCTCATCCGACAGAATGTTGAGATGCTTTTCTTACAGCTCATGTACTCAAGTCATAACTCAAACTATCAATCTTCTGGCTGCATGACATGTTTAACTCCTCCATGCACCTTTCCCCCACCCCCTTTCCCCCATGTCCCTTTCTCCCACACCCCTTTCCCCCCACACCCTTTCTGCCACGCCCCTTTCCCCCACACCCCTTTCCCCGACACCACTTTCCCTCACACCCCTTTCTCCCACACCCTTTTGCCCACACCCCTTTCCCCCATGCCCCTTTCCCCCACACCCCTTTCCCCCACACCCCTTCCTCAACCCCTTTACCACTAAAACTGTGTCTTTCATCAATATATTACTTATTTAGAAACTAGTTAAATTGTGTCTGAAGTTCCAATATTTAACACCTTTGGCAGAAACAAGCGCACCAAACAGTAAGTCTATAACTTACTTATTGCAGGATCCAGCCAAAAGGTTTGGCGCATCACTGGGAGCTCTCTCCGGTGGTAGAGTGGGGATTACGGGGATGTCAGCGTGCCATTTAAAGTCTTGTCTACCAATCGCCATACGGTACTCGGCCGTACGACGACAGTTTGGTCCCACGGACGGGCAGGAGATCCCAGTGCTCGAGTACCAACTCCAGGTATTTTGAATTTGTTTCACTATAGATTAATGTAATAATTTAGTAAAAATATAGTTCCGATCTGTCAGTCAAGCTTAATATAGCCAGCAGATGTTTTAGGCAATTAAAAGTACTAAGTTAAAGTGACCACTTAAACCCAAAACATACATTTCTACAAGCAGACCCAATTGTAATATGACTGAAATATTTTTAAAGTGATGTCTGATCCATATATACATGTACATACATGTACATATACATATCTAATTTCAGCAATGGAGATTACTACCGTACCTAGCAGCTACTTATGTTATGGAACATTTCCACGTGGCATTGTTCATGGATTTTGTTGAGATTAGAATTGGCAACATGATGGGGGACAAGAGTGAACGACAGGTACCATCTGCAATTTTAACTTAACAGTTTAGTCTTAATATATACATTTTATTGATGTTAGCTAGATTTTAAAATATTTTTATTACATTTTTATGGGTGAAAGATCAGAATTTCTGAGTGAAGGAATATTGAAAATTGCTAAATATTAATAACTGCCTCCGTACACAAAAATAACTTACTGTGACGTTGAGTCATGGGTAAAAGTAAAAGGAACCCATTTTAAAAGATTATTACTGTTTTACGGGCTGCACTGTTAAATTTCATAGTTTTAGTTTGTAGTTATAGGATTAAATTTGTGTGCCAGAAAAGTGAACATTATGGTATAGATGAGAATTATTGTACCGTTAAGACATAGTGTTACATATATTACTACTGTATCCTTGTATTTCAGGCACTGCTTGGTAGAGAGATTCACGCCCTTTCTTGCGCAAGTAAACCACTGGGTAGCTGGTTGGCACGAGATGCCATTCAGGAGTGTAGGGAGGCATGTGGTGGACACGGGTATTTTAAAGGTAACATTCAAAAACAATTTCTGTGTAATGCCTTGTCTAGAGTGAAATTAATTACTGTTGCTGTCAGTTCATGTAATTTACTGAAGATAAAAAACAGGAATGTTGGGATTTTAAAGATTGTGCCAGCCACAACATTTACAAGATGTTGCACTTTTAAGTCTTAGATAGTAAGAACCAAATTAATTGCATGGATTAAATATGTTAAAAATGTTCTTAATCATATTTATTGTTAAATGTTATACTACATTTGCACAGAACCTATGCTGTCTCTAACATGGAGCGATATCGGTAGCTTGGTGGATAATGCATTGCACTTTGGAAATAGCTACAGACCTCTGCCCTGTGCGGGTTTGCTCCATGGTGAAGGCATGTCCGAATCAAAACTTCATCCTTCATCTAATCTCCCTCTGAGGTTGCTGTCCCAATATAACCTAGTACGATGTGTTTAACTGGATGCAAAACCCCATATCATTTGTTTCTATTACAAACATCAGTGTTTTTTTACCCAAAATATTTGGGGATATTTGGCCCCATTCCCCACTCGAAATAGTTTTTTTATTTTTTTTTACTTTTAAATGTTGTTTCTTAATTGACCACCCATAACATGTCCATCACACAAATTTAGTATTAAAAGACTGCGACTAAATACATTTTAAAAAAACTACTATCTTTCTTCTTTATTTTAACATTGTCGAAATTTCCCCTTTTTGCAATTCAATTTTTTTCCCCCTCTATTAAAAGGGCTCCCATCCTCAAGAGTAAAAAATAACACTGAACATTTGTTTTTATTTTACACGAAACATAGCTGCCTGTTGTCAGTATGAAAGCTTATATTATATAGAAGTAGATTAAAATCAGACCTCATGTTCATGATACAGCTGCATTATAGAAACATTAGTTAGTCCTAAACAGCCCAAATATTCACTTTTATCATGTCGATCTGCATAATTCTGCCGAGAAACAGGGTGTCTGAGATAAAACCTTATCTCGGCAGTTACGTTCCTATCCCGTCAGGTGCACTTCTTTTGATGACGTCAGCACCTCTTTTGATGAGGTCAGGGTATATTTGAACGGGGAAAAATAGGGGGGAAATGAAAAAAAAGGTCAATTAAATGATCAAGATGATAAATAGAATATCATGTTAGTGCCAGATCGTATCCATGAAACCCTCGGGCTTCATTTTTTCCTCCTCCTCACCTGTTAAACTGGATTTGATCAGGCACTAACATGATATTCTCAGGCCTTTTTCTACTATTCTCACGGGTCCGACTATAGCCCAATGCCAAATATAGTTGTTTTTTCCCAATTCTGAAATAAAATTCCCCTTCCTAGTCCACAGGACGAGGACGAATTTAAGAAAGAATTAAACATTACAAAATCAAATTTACAGTATGTGCGTGAAACATAAGAAAAACAGCTGAAATATTACCAGGACGCTCTCAAATTGAAACCGGAAATAATAAATATCAACAGTCATGACGTCACACGGTTTAGTCTAATATATTTCCCAATAACGGAACGCATTCGTTTTGGGGTTGTTTATAATAACGGGACGTGGAACTACAACGTTTTGTGAATAATCGCAAGCTAATCGGGAATGATGTTTATTGAACGTTGATGATTAACAGTGAACACTGTTATAGTTTTTGGATTAATTTTTATGTGTTATATAGAAATAAAGAACACGGTTGTAGTTTCAATGCTTTATTGCAAAATATTTACAAAGTCAGGTCAAATATACAAATGTTTACAAGGAAATACTATAAAAATAACAATATTTAAATCATGTATCAAGTATTGAAACCAGGCAATTAAAACAAGCTGATATTTATGTACAACTAACTTATGAAAAGTCCCAATGTGAGACGTAAAGCGATTAAATCTTTTCCCAACTGGGCAAAATTTACGGCGTAAATTTTCCCAATTTGTCCAGGGTCTTTTTCCCAAAATGGGCAGAAAAAGGCCTGATTCTCTATATATTTGACATTTACGTTGACTCCTCCACAGTAAACCGACTAGGTGAGTTCCGAGATGACAACGATCCCAACTGTACATACGAGGGTGACAACAACGTGATACTTCAGCAGACCAGTAACTACCTTCTCTCTCTCCTAGAAGCAAAGAAAAAACAAGGTAACTTTCTTCATTTTTTGTTTCCTCTCCTTAAGTATTTAGGCCGAACTCAAGGTGATGTTTTACTATTTGTTACTACTACATCGTGTGTAACTTCTGATTCAGACAGTTTGAGGCAATTATTATATGTACTTAGGCCATAACAAATTAATTACCTGGTTCTCAGGCCCGCCCGCATGTCTTTTTTTGGTGCCGCATTGCCGATTTTATCTCAAAAGTAATAAAATAAAAAATTGGAAATGCGCTACCGAAATTTAGAGAAAAAAGTTCCGCATCCAAGTTCGTTCCGGTTTTTACATGCAACTACCTCAGGGGAATCCCCTTGTGGGTAGACTGGTGCGCGGCCGACTATCTGCCGCTCTGCTTGCTAACTTGTGAGTGTTGCAGTCGTATGGGTACCAATCTAGGAGAGTCGGACGCTTGAGACGCTTGGAACTACTAGGTGCTACAGAACAGGCGATTTATTCAAGCGTCAAATCGACAAAGTCTCACAACAACATGCAATAATGGCGATGTCATCGAGTCGATTGAAGTTCATGCGTGATCTAATACAAATATACGGACTTATTGTGATTGAAAGAAGCATAAGTCGGGAAGAAATGATAAGGTAATGATCGACAATAGAGATGAGCTGATCCAACTGGTTATTGCACATGTATTTCGAGATATTTTGCATCAATACATGTATTGGAATTAAAGTTTGGATAAAAAAAAAATCTCCCGCGTGTCTGTTGACCACTGTAAAATTGTAAAAAAAAATGCGCCCGCCCACATCTCTTCTCAGAAAAAATGGCTTGAGAACCAGGTAATTAATTTTTTGTGGCCTTACTATATGTACTTTGTATGAATGGGGTTCTGATTTTATGGAGAAGAACTCTTATAGTTCCAGGTGCCAGTGTCTCTGGCTTTATTATACTTAGTCTTCCTGTTAAAAGTATGACAATTTATTTGTTCTGTATTAAAATCCTTATCTTTTTCATTTCAAGATCTCCTAAAATCGCATTCTTGGCATGTGTCAAATTCCAGATGGAGTTCTAGATTTATCCGAAGTTTTACTTTACAGGTACAAAGATAGAATCCCCTCTAGAGAGTGTCAACTTTCTGGACAATATGGACTCCATACTGGCGACCACATTCTCTGCCAAAACTGTTCAGGACTGCCTGAATCCCCTGGGTAAGAATAAGAAGCTTATAAACATCGTTTGTTTTGAAAAAGCTAAAGGCAAACAAGAGTCTTTCAATGTCTAAATGTATGTCAACTTACTTGTGTGCAGTTTATTATTTGTTGACAAAATCCCTAATGCACCTTTTATATAATACATGTTTTTCACTAAATGCTATCGACTTAATATCTAGATGAGTACTGGCATGATAAATAAAGATAACATAAGCTCAAGAGCTTTAAGCTCTCTCTGGCGCAAGTCACATTTTAGGAAGTTGAAATTTCGATGTCTTCAGACAAGTGGCTTTGTATTATATTGTTAACATATTTAATTGATTTAACATATTTTCTTGCAAAACGGGTTGGGCCACAAGCTCTAACAACAATATTTACGGCCCTTCCTAACCAATATTTAATGTCGTGAGGGTACCAAGGAAGACTGATTAAGACACTGATTGAGTACCTCTCTTAAAGCTACAACTGCCTTTTATATATATATTGGCCATGGTATTATAGAATCAACATTATTAGTTGCAATTAACTTATACAGTCAAACCTGCGCAAGAGACCACCTCTGTTAAAATACCATCTGATTTCAGTTCCAAAAGTTTAGAATCTGTCCGCCATCTTTTTTACATTTTTCTTCAGTTACTTTTTTTACAATTTTTAGTTTGCATCAGGGTTAGTTATATTACACACTATGTTGTAAATGTGTAATTCAAAACTTTTAAATAGTACTGTGGCGGACCAATTCTAAAAACGCTCCGTCTCTTAATACAGGCTTGACTGTACAGTATTGATATTAAAGAAGAATCATATGAAGGTATACTGGTGAAACAGGATTCAGAATAAAATAGTCTTTTAAATATGCCCTTGATCATGTATTATTCCAGTGATCTTGGATGCATACAAATGGTTGATATCTCGCCTCCTGGTGGACAGTTCTGCCCGTCTGCAATCACAGCTGGGTGAGGGCAGTGATGGGTTTACTGCGCGAAATAACAGCCAGGTCTACTTCTGCAGAACCTTGTCTATAGCCTTTATTGAGGTTTGTGTTGTTAGGTTTATAATAGCTCCAAATGGGTGTAGAAATGTATTAAAGTGTCTGGTTGTCTAACACATGACATACGGATTTTATTCTTAAGATGCAAAAAAGTTATTTTATCCTCTATCCTTTATTGCATTTTTGGGGTAACCAGTAGTTGTTAAGGTTGGGGATAGACATGTTTAACTACAAGAAAATAAACAATATCTACAGTGCTCACGCATTAGGATAGCCCAAAGCCTGACAAAATTTGGTTGGGGCTTTGTTCCTTTTTGCCATTTTTACTAAGCAATTAATTCAGGGCCTGTCAATATTCAGTGCCTGCATGTCAAAAATATTTTCCGTGAGCACTGTTAGACGAATGAGCAAGGTCAATGCATGGTTCACTGAACTACAAATACTGAAGGTAAATATAACGATGACCATGAATTATATTTACACAACACTGGAAGCACTTGCATTTACCTGAATTCAGTGACTGAATGTATAGCTTGTGCTTGTAGACAGTTTGTTTTGTATTTCACGAAAGTTTTTTCAGAGAACCATATATAAAAATATGTTCACTTCCGCAGCACACGGTTATGGAGAGATTCTGGCGACTGATTGTGGAAGGTAAAGATGGAGAGGAGCCATCTCAGCCAATCAAAGATGTCCTTACAAAACTCTGCTCACTCTTTGGTCTTTGGAGACTGGAAAAGCATCTTACCATTATGTACCAAGGTAGGGAGAATATGGATGAAATTATTTAAATAATTATACCACACTAGGTATGCCGATTACAAATTCTCTGTTTTTCAATGTTGTTTGTATAAAATCTATACTAATTCAGAAAGACAAAAAATAAACTTTGACATAGCAAGAAAGTTATTACACATTTTGTGATCTAAATAACCTGAGCTATATTCCATTCCTCAGATGGTCTAATGTAAGCCCTTTAGCAGGATGGTCATATGCTTTCCCTTTCTCAGGATGGTCTATTGTTAGCTTAATTTGTATTATGACCGAAAGCAGATTCCAGAAGTGACGACAGTTGAATTGGGGTTTTAAGGCGCACCAACACAAGAAAGGTTATATGGCGCCTAACAGGAGGCTCATCCTCCATGTACATCGAGATAAAATATGGAGAATGGGCCTAGAACCTTCTCACCCTGAACTGCAAAGTTGCTGCAAATTCTATTGTAGACACTCCATTTACGCTGGAGCCACGTTATTGTTTTTCTGCCACTGCTCTAGTGATATGAGCGAGATGGCACCTGAAACAATGCAGGGGTCATGATGAAGACCTTTAATGAGCATGAACAAAAAATGAAAAAAGGGGGGTGTGTGGGGGGTTGTGTTGTACCCCTCTGCCTTCCCCTCCAACGGGATCTGCAGTGGCCCTATTCTTTGCCCCGTAACCACACGGGGCAGAAGCGACGACAGACAATTTTTTATTTTGAATTTGACTTGTCTACTCCCCCAATAATAATAGCATGTAAATAAACCCACTGAGCTCGTCATAATGCCAGAAACTCTCCAATACAGGTGGATACATCAGTGGTCCGGAGCCCCCAACATTGATACAGCGCGCTATACTGACACTGTGTGGGCAACTCAAGGATGACGCCGTGTCCCTCGTGGATGCCGTAGCACCTCCAGACTTCATCCTCAACTCACCTATTGGTCTCTCTGATGGACAGGTAAATTTGGCAGGGTTGACCTTATTCAGGTTTTGAAATCTCTGTACAAATCAAAACTACTTAAACGCCTTTCATTTACCTTCAATGAGGGATTTGTTTTAAAGATGGAAAGGAATTTTTAAATTTTCGTCTTTTAACAGATGTTATAAATATGGTAAAGACTTGATGCTATATTTTTTTTGCAGTCTGAATATGTTCTTAAAAATGTTATCCTAGCCACTGGTGCCAATGGCAGTAAACACCTTAAGAAAGTAAAGAAAACTATACTGAAGATAGCAACAACAACAAAATAACATTAAAGAATTGCTTTAAAAAGTTCTGGGTAGGCCCTTTTTCGTGGGTAGGTAGGGAAACAGCAAACCAGCACTTTTTTATGGTCAGCCCGAAGGTTTGTTCAGTTTTGTCATTTTAATTAGCTCCTACCAATATACAGAATATTAAATCTAATCGGACTTCAGATACATATAGTTCAAAACTGCCATAATATGCAGCAATCTGCAAGAGGGTATAGATGCAGGGAATATTGCATATTCCCTGCTTCCATACCGTTACAGATTTCTGGTACCTTTATAGTTGGGGCTGTTTGATCATGGGCATTTATTTTGATCAAATTTTGGGTCAGGGCCATTCCATTACAACATACATGTGACACCAGTAAGGCATCTTTGAAATTAAACTCCCGTCCATAAGCAACAAATGTCAGCAAATATGGTTCACCCATAGATGATTATTAAATTCTTCCCGGACCCGGGTATGTTTTAATGGAATAGCCCTCAGTACATATTGTAATCCGAGCCTTCTCTGATCCTAAAAGCCTTCTCTTTTTTGTGGCTTATTAGGGTCAGAGAAACTCCTATAGAGAAAACGTGGGGATTACTAAAAACACATAGTCATGCACTTTCAACGATGTTTGCGGTGTCGGGTGCGTGTGTATAAGCGTTTATTTATATTCGATGTATTGCACTAAGCATTTTAGCGAGCAGACCTAGGTTTAAAGTCTCATCCGAAGGACTGGTAAGGTCGGAAATACTTTTGAAATATTTTGATAATTAACCCAAATTCGGTCCTGGCTGGGATTGAACGCGCAATCCCTGGGTTACTAAGCCGCAATGCTAACCATTACACCACGGCGTTACCTGGTGTCGGGTCGATTTATTACGATAATTTAGACTAACAAATCGATCAATTAATGTTTATTATACCAAGTTGCAATGATAAAACTGCACCTTTATCGATTGAAGTGACACAATAGAACATTTATGTTTTGAAGTACACTTTTATTTACTATATCCGCCATATTGTCATTTTGCATATTAATTAAATTTCCCGTGATATTCTCGCGCGAGGTGAAGGCATTCATTGTCCCCTCATCAAATAACTCCACTATCAACCACGTGTATCAACTGACAACATGGAGTACAATTAGGATTTAAAACAGCCAGATTAAGTGAATTGTGGTTTTAAGGCGCACCAACACATGAAAAGTTATATGGCGCCTAACAGGAATGAACATGCCAGGCTCATCCTCCATGTACATCGAGATAAAATATGGAGAACATGGAGAACGGGCCTAGAACCTTCTCACCCTGAACTGCAGAATTGCTGCAAATTCTATTGTAGACTCCATTTATGCTGGATGAAATATCAAAATCGTTAAAAGGGCTGGTAAGGTCAGACAGACAAGGCTCGGATTATACATCTTGATACATTGAAAATGTGGACAGAAATATCAAATGAGTAATATTTATGATTTACATTATGTTCACATTTTCTATCGTGTATCATGGGACTCTCATTATGTTCTTGATAATTAGTGTGATGTACACGTCTATTTCAGATATACAAGAACCTGTATGGGGCCATGATTCAGGGACACAAGGCACTGGAGAGACCTGATTGGTGGGCAGAATTTGTTGACAAGCCAGTACCTGGGGCGAGAAAATCAAAATTGTAAAAAACATTTCAAAATTAGCGTATCAAACGGAACAACAGTTTAACGTTCAAGGGGGGGAAATGGTGTTTTCCACAAAAAGAACTCGTTTAATTTTTTGAAAAGTCAGGAACAATATAATTATTTTATTGTGGACACTACAATTATCAGGGTTTCAGATTTGTCAGATTTGTGAACAAACAATATATTCTGGGATTTAAATGGAAGAGGATTTTGTGCTATTTTCTCTGCTGTTTTAGTGCATCACTTATGCGACTATTGTTGGGAATCACCTGGAAATACATGATCAATCACCACTTTAAATTAGCATTATAATAATTGACTTGCACTTTTCTTTTTTATAAATTCCAAACCAGCATTTTATTTTAAAAATTGTATTCAAAGGTCATTTATCGAATTTGGATAAAAGTTTATTTATCCACAGAGAATTGTCAATATATGAGACAGTCTTCTAAAATCATGTGCAATATAATCAATTTTGAGACCAACGTTGTAGGTTATTATATTTGTATTGGGATATATCCACGAGTTCTTACGCATAATAATATTGCACGACTTTAGGAGAACAATATTTATCCGCAGCAGAACGAGTGCATATATCCCATTAGAAATATAATAACCTTTTTATTGCATATGCATTTTAATAAAAAAAGTATGAATAATTAGAACAGAAAGATAGGTTTAACATTTTTTTCTTCATCAAAAACATTTATTTGAAACGGAGACAAATGTCTGATATCGTATGGGCCAATATCGTTGTTTCCATTTACGTCGAAAGTAAACGGAGTTTGTAAATGTGTATGTGATAACTTTCGTTATCCCTCCTTGGCATAGAAGTGTTTCAGATATTGGGTGTGTCGGGGCAGAGGGCCAACAACATTTTCATTATTTGCTCCGTGTTCCTACCCATCAGGTTCAGTAATTTTCAGACTGAAAATCAAAAACTTGTAAATTCGACAGATAAGTGTTGGGTAACCAGTCAGGGGTGTAACTGTTCCAAGTTTTTTTTAAATAACTTGTTCAGGTTATTTAAAGTCTTATGTGTTTTTTGTTTATTTAGAATAACTGCAACAAGTTATTTTCAGATATGAATACATTCCATCTATTTTTAAATTCGTTTTGTATCAAAACCTGAATTTTCCTGTAACATATGACATTTTTTCTCTGTCTTTTATATCTTTTTTGTTAAACGAATTTGCTATTACTTCTTTTAGGCAATTTTTAGAAATCTTTTTACGCATGCTCTTGAAGTTCTTGCATTTTACATAACAAAACTGATAATTAATTGACTCTAGGGCAGTCATGCCTGGTAGAAGGATTTACTGCAACAATTAGTTTTATTAAGATAAAATCAATTTTCCCGAATATATCCTAAATAAGTTATTTTACCAAAAGTAAGAGGAATATGAATTGTGTTGTGAATTCTTGTCTCGATATATCTTTATTCCGTGTTACACCAATCTGTTAAAGAACTGTCTGTGTCAAATGAAGTTTTTTTCTTTACACCCGTCTGGTAACCCAAAAAAACCACCAATATTGTTTTGAGCTAGAAATTATTATTAAATATGACTTGCAAATTATGAAATGACATACAATGACATTTCGTATATGTTCATGTATCTATGTTGTTGACTGTAATTTGTTTTAATGTTAATCTGTGATAATAACGAGATGTAAATAATTTATTAAATCACGTTAAAAAAACATTTGTGTTTTAACATTTTATTGAACATTATATCCAATATTAAGTTAAACATAATTGTGCAATAAGAAATGTTTAAATATCCTATAAAAGAAAGGATTAAAAGAAATGCACTTTTGAACAGTCTTACAGCCCTGCTGACAAGAAAGAAGGAGTAGATTCTCACATATCCATCTTTTTTTTTTCATGTGGTATTCCAGATCTATACATATATTTGAACATGCACTTTATCTTGTGTATTAGGTTCCAACTGATAATTAACATGTCGACAGTTGTCAATCATTTATCCCTTTCAACCAAACAAACCAGAACAAACAACAGCACGTGTATAAAGCACTATGTTATATAAACTATTGTCAATATACTCCTACGTCAACAATAGGGCGGAGATATCTAAGTAACGGCGACATGTCAATTGCCAGATTGCATAATGCTATTTACATCTAGAGATTCAAGGGAAGTCCAACAATAGACTGGACATCTTCAACAAGAGACTGAAAACCTGAACGTTAATTTATATGTGTAGTGACGGTAATAAATGGTCAATCTGATGGAGTGTTGTATGAAAGTGGCCATACTTTGACATTATCAAGGGATAGCTCTGACATGATCGATCATGTTTTATTTTCTTTGTCCAGCTGACACTGTTCACCTTTAATTTGCTCTGACAATTAAGAATTTGTCCTTACTTATATCCAGGTCACATTGTTCATCTGAAATTCTATCAAATTTGTCTACTCCAAAATGTCAATTTGAATTACTTCCACATGGTTCACCGTAATTTAAACAACTTGGATAACTCCTTTTTTCTCTATCAATCCAGATTGCTCCCACTCTTCACAGGTAATTCTATGACACTTAAGTGGTTGCGACCCGGTTTTAAAGGGACGCGGTCAGATGAATTTAAGCGATCGCGACATGTTCTTTCATCTACGAATGTTTATCCAGTTCTGTAATGTTAACCCAACTCTCCCATCATGATGGTTTGGTATCTTTCATTTTCTGTGCATATTCCGCCTCTTTGGTCAGCAACTGCATTCTCTTTCGCTGATAATGTTGCCAGTGGAGAAGCTGTTGATCGTCAATAAACTTGGCACACTGTGTGTTGACAAGCTCCTTGCGAAAATGTTCATATTGTAGCAGTTCTAGAAAGTGGAGAGCCTGTGGATACCTGCAATAAACAAATCTGATTTTACCATGAGTGCAAGGTAGTGCAAATCTCTACAGTAGTAAGGTAGACCCGAAAAAAGTCAAGTTTATTTGTGGACTCCTGGTTGTAAGCAGGCTCAATCGCTATTTTAAACTAATCAGAAAATTGATAGTTGGCTTGAAAGTTGATGACCAATAAGGTCAATGTCGGGGTTATTTGTGGAAATGCTACGCGTAACAACTCAATATACACGATGAGCAAGGTTTGGTTCATCTAGTGCATGCAGTTCCTGAAAAACAGAGCTTACCACAAAACTTACCCCAACCTCTTCTTTATCGACGGATAGGTAATGAAATCTGCTGACAAAATTACATATCTCATTCATTTACTTGAGGTCATTCACTTACTTGAGGTTGCGTTGTAAACCTTTGCCTCACACCGCTTCGGGTTCGAATCCCACTGTGAGCTCGACTTGTGAGAAAGTGTCGATTCTTACAGATGGCGAAGGTGTACAGTACTGGTTGTACCCAGGAAAAGTTGGTGGTCTGCCTCCACCACAAAAAATCGACCGTCATATATAACCTTACATGTGTTGAAAATGACATAAAACACCATACAAACAAACAAACTTACTTGAGGTATTTGGCATACTTCGGCTCCTTCCAGTACTGCAAATACTTGATGTAGTTTACAAAACTGGAGTCCTTAAAGAAACCCCTCTGTGCAAGAACTGTAATCAGAAACAGAGAAATAGTAAAATGCAAGTCTCTAATATACATCCAAAAAGATATTTTAAGAAGTCGTTTATGAAATAAACAAGAGGCCCTGTTTCGCTCTACTGGCTAAAGAGGCTATGACAGTTCGAGCAAAATAAATAAGTAAAAAAGAAAACAAGATTAACATAATCAATGAAACAAATTCCCCTCAAAAATATCTGCCCCACTGGAATTGGAACCCAAGAACCAAGGTATTTTATGACAAAAACAAAACAAGCGGGCCATAGCCCATTTCACCCCGACATTTGCCAAACGATCATGGATAATATCGAGCTCTGAGTAGCCAAATAGGTCGACCAATCAAACGCTGCTAGGCACATTAAATATTCATTGTACGATGCCCAAGGTGAAATTAAAAACATTACGAAAATGTTATTAAATATTAGCCTATAACCTGAACGCATGGCATATATATGTTATTAATGTGTTTGATACTGTAGAAAAACATAAATCAAAGAGTGTTTGTTGATACAATTCAAAAAACAGAATTGTCAGAAAACAATTTCTATCGTAACACTGGTTTCAATTTACGCGCACATACTACAATGTAAACAATTCAACACATGTTCTTGTAGCCGTAAATCCGATCTAGTTTCCAAGGAATGATTCAAGATGGTTTCTGTATAGAATATCACTAATGACCGCATTGTTTTAGCGATCAAATAAGCATACTTTAACTAAATATATAAACATTGAAACTGGTTAATTTGTGATTGTTGATACTTCTGTGACTACCAGCATCTGATTAGTTCTTGAAGTCATGTGACTTTGTGCCATGTGACTGGAATTCCGAACATTGTAGAGATTTCTGAAGTACCGGTGAAATGGGCTACTGGTTCATGAAAAGAAGTTGTTTAAAGAATTTTCTGTTTTAAGGCCATATTTATTGAAGGGTATGGACAATTTTAATAAATCTGAGAAAGGATTATGAGGTGGTTCAAGTTTCAAAACAATTAAGTCATTTGTTCATGAGAAGTCATTTAAAGATTGTTCTATTTATAGTAATGTTGGCCATATCTGTTGACAGATGATTGGGAGGATTTGTATAAATCTGAAAGAGGACCATGCAAAGATGCTTCCTGTGAGAAGAAGTCCAGTGATTTTTTTCTATACTTTGAGAATGGAAGGGGAAATTTTTCATGAAATTGGGGAAAAAATACAGTAAAACAACCATTTAATAAAATGTTGTGTACCTTTTAATACTGTTTTCAGTACACTAAAGTCAACTAATGTCTATTTTGTCCGTTTTTTCTTTCAAGTGGGATTTTTTGTCTCAAAACAGGAAAAAAAAGGATATGTTTTGACATTGGGAATATAGCCCAATAACACCTATAAAAGCAGCAAAAATAAAACCACTAAAGGGCTCAAATGGTAGAGGGACTATAAACCTTAGAAATCCTCCTCCTCCACCGGTCATTTTAGACTTTTCTAGTTTAAGTAATGGTGGCCATATTTGTTGACAAATACGGACGATTTTTAGGGAAGTCTGAGAGAGGCCATGCATGGATGCTTCCAGTGAAGTTTAGACAAATTCTACTCAACAGTTCATAAGAAGAAGTCTTTCAAAGATTTTCTATTTTTAGTAACGACGATTATAAATATGGTTGAATACAATCGATTATCGCTGATTATGAGGCCAACTGATAAACTTTCAATTATAAACGATCATCGGCCCATCCCTAGTAGACGTTTGGATTGGCTAGATAGAGGACACACTTACAATTGAGATAGTTTGGATTGGCTAGACACTGGACAAACTCCAGCTCTGTCTGAAACCTCAATCTGGCCTGCTCTTCTGTCTCTGTGAGAAATACAATATAGATTTATGATTAGAAAGTTTCTTGATTAAACAGTCAGGTCACAATATATTATTACACAGAGAAATAAAATATGACATATTAATTTCAGCTAGATCAGCTTTTAAAGGGGTTGATGCACTATTTTCAGTTTAATTTAAAGGGCTCCGAAAAACTTGAAAAAAGCTGAAAGAATTATCAAAATGCCATGAAAAACTAGATACTCCAGTATTGCATGACAATACATGATGCCCCCTACCGGTCAGGGCCCCGTTTTAATAAACATCTTACGATAAGTTTCAAATTTTAAAACTGTTCACAGTTTTGCCCCTAAACAGTCTGTGTAGACATTATGTATGCATTATGTGCAGAAATATCAAATGTATAATAAAATGAAATGAAATCGCGCTCATTTCTGAATTGTAAATCAAAGTAAAGAATTTAAGAAATTATCTTACGATCAAAATTGTCATAAGTTGTTTCATAAAACGGGGCCCTGTTTGACAGTAAATGTTTTGTTGGACCAGACCAAACAAAAGGCTATGATTCAGAGCTCCAGATAAGGTTTTGATCTAAAGGGTATTTTACCCCCTGAAATTAAATCCAATGCTTAAATCAGCATTTCAATGTGTATTTGTTACCTGAATGCTTAAACTAGAATGTTTGTTTGTTATTCCAATATGCTTGTTAGCCTGTGTCAATGCTAAATTAAAAGAAATGTAATATTTAAATGTAATATTTTTCAAAACACTAAACTTAGTATTACTGAACCCATGATCATTATACTGTGGTTTTATTAACCTTTCATAGACAACTGGTGCAAAAGACTACATAAAATTATATATGTCGTTGATGTTTTACCTTGAAGGTACTCAATATGCCATCCACAGCATTAATTGAAACTGTTTCCAAAATAGAACAGTTTACTAACGCCGATATCATTGACATTTATTTGCAAAATGTATATGTAGAAGTATTTTAACTTAAGCTGATCCATTTGGATACTTTTTACAAGATGTCACTTCAAATTAAGATGAACTGCCATTTTTGTTGCGCATATTAACTATTTTGTTTAGCATCTGCTGACCATGATAACAGCATCTGTAAGGGAAGTAAGTACAGAAGGGATTTGGTTCTTTATGCATTTCGCCTATTTATAATGCGTTTTTGTACGCACAGTTTTAATTTTTAATACGTTTTTCTTATTTTTTGATGCGTAATAATGCAAATACGCACCTTATCTGGAGCTCTGATGATTTAGACAAATACGAATGCATGCTAAATTTCGCAACCTTAACAAAACAAGTTTGAGTACATAATCTTCCTTACAAATTTATAAACAATACCTCACTTTTTTTTTTTAATCCAGTAAGTTTACAAACATATTGCTGTATAATACAACAAGTAATAAAAATACATACGCAAAGAAATTAACATCAATTTCAAGTCAGGTATTATTAATACATATATATATAACTATTTGAAGTGAAGTAAAATATATATCAAGTATAAAGATAGACTAAGACGCAATAAGCTCCCTTATTCAGCTGTATAACTAACGACTGAATTCTGTTACCATAACAACCTAAATTTTGGCCATATCAACGATTGTGTGCAAAATCTCCATAATTTTTATATGCTCCTCTACCTATGTACCAAGTTTAATGACATCTTTTAAAGTTTTCAAGTTATTATAACTTATAGCATGATCCTATTTTGTGTGCAATTTTTTTTTACTGTTTTGTTGCCATAGCAACCACAAGTTTGGCCATATCAACAAAATTAAATAACGTAAAAATCTCCTTATGCTCCTCTAAGAAGGTTCATGAAAATATTTTATACTTAGGCCAAATAAAATTATACCTGTGTTTACTGTAACATTGCTGAAAAAAATTGGGTAGGTAGGTAGGCATTTTATTTTATTTTTTATTTTATTTTTTGGCGAAGTTAATTTAAGGTGGCGATGAGCTTTGATGAATGGGAAAATGTGGAATTTTAAAAACTACAATAGATAACAATATGAAATTGTGTATACATGTGTTATTGTTTCCCAAAAGGCATGGCAACAACTGGATCTTTTCCCAATCACTTGCAATTATTGCAAAGGGGTAAAACAGTTTAATTTATTTTTCGCAAGTCCGGAAGAGGGTCAGTTCCAACAGCAGGACAATGAGCACATGAGTCGGCCGTGATAGCGTGAACATAATTATTAAAAAAATATATTTTTTTTTTTTTCAATAAAAAAAAAATGAGTTGGGGGTGTTTTCAGCGGGACAGGTCGGGTTACAGTAAACTCAGGTATAATTTTATTTGGCCTTAAAAGTTATCGCAGGATCAAGTTTTCTGGACGGATTTACGTGGTTTTTTTAATATCTATTGTACTAATTCATAATTTTGATAGAGCATCATCAAAAAAACTGACCAATCAGTGATCAGAAATAAGACATAACAATACATTCTGGTAGGTGATAAACTCGGTCTTTATCCTTGATGTTCAACCAAGTCTACAATTAAGGTATTTAAAGTGTGATTATTTTGAAACCCTATCTATCTATCTGTATATACTGCTATACTCCCCTCGAGGTTATTTTAAGCAGGAAAAAGTGCGTTTGTCGGTGAGAATAGTGAGAAAAGTTAAAAGTAGATAGATAAGACTATCTAAGTGAAAAAGTGAAGTAAAGGAGTGTTAATAGGAGAAATAAAACACAGTTTAAAAACAACAACTTCCGGATCTCAATGGTGACTCAGCTGGCTGACTGACTGCCTAAACAGATCTATGTTTGGCAGGACAGCAATACTATGAGGAAGCGAATTCCATAGTGTGACTGTGTGAGGAAAAAAAGAAAATTTGTAGAAGTTTGCATTTGTATGAATTTGTATGAGAGAATTCGGGTGCATGTGTCTGGTCATTCTGATAGGGTGTTGGAGATAAGGAGGCATTGGAACTTAAACCTGGTGATGGAATATTTTATAAAACATTAACAATTTTGTGTCAGTTCTTCTGTCTTTTAGTGTTCTCCAGCCAAGATTTGTTTGCAAATCTGTTACACTCTGATATGGTGAATAGTTGTTTTTTACCCATGATCTGACTGCGCGGCGTTGTATAATTTCTACTTTATTCATGTTAGTGAGAGTGTATTGTGACCAGACTGTGGATGAATAGTCGAGTTGTGGTCTAACGAGAGTGGTATATATGCAAGTTTGAGTACTTTTTCGTGTTTTGTGGGTATGTTTCTTTTTAGGAAGCCTAAATGCGATTAATATGTGTGTTCCAGGATAAATCATGAGATATGTCCACGCCTAGATATTTTGCATCCGATAACCCTGCATATTTCATACACATTTATGCAAATTGATTCAAAATATGTATCTTTCAAAATCGAAACTTGAAAATTATCATCTTTTTACTTAAGACTGCCAGAGATTTTTATTTTACTATAGAACCCAAGGATAAAAACCGAGTAACACACTTTTTTTTTTTTCTTTTTAGGAAGCCTAAATGCGATTAATATGTGTGTTCCAGGATAAATCACAAGGTAACACACTTTTTATCACCTAGTGAAAATAAGGTAAAATCTCAACATTTTGGCAATGCAAAATTATGAATAAAGGAGATATGACGATTGACCTATTGAAAACCTTTTTACCATAAAAAGCAATATATGGTAAAAAGGCGCGCAGATGTCATCGTTCCTGAATCCAAGCTGGCAGCCTCTATATATGTTCTTTAAAAGCATATCTCCTTTATTTTTCATGGCATTTTGGTAATTCTTTCAGGGTTTTTTCAAGTCTTTCAGAGCCCTTTTAAGTAAACAGTGTTTGAAAATAATGCATCAACCCTTTTAAGTACTGGCGACATTGGCAATCACCAGCCCTGCTTAAGGTAAGAAACTAAGATTGTCCAATCTTTCTTCCAGAAATTGAACAGGGTCTGAAGCAAAGGCCTCGTGCAAATTATCACC
The DNA here is from genome assembly GCA_037043455.1 of Cyrtodaria siliqua. Lineage (NCBI taxonomy): Eukaryota > Metazoa > Mollusca > Bivalvia > Adapedonta > Hiatellidae > Cyrtodaria > Cyrtodaria siliqua. Next base: position 36,824 of record JAWPHD010011194.1, read on the forward strand.
CCGTTCAATTTCTAAGCTATCGAGTCTTATTTAGGCCGCTGCCCAACAGATAAAGCTTAAATTGTAATTTAACTTGCAAAAGAACCCGGGTCCTTTGGATCCAAGTTCACCGTGCTATACACTTGAGCCACGCCAGTTGCCTGAAAATGTCACAGGGCTAGAAAAATGTGCAGCCAGACAGGGGCTCGAACCCGGGACCTTCGGACCACCGTTCCGATGCTCTACCGACTGAGCTAACCAGTCAGACAATGCAACATCAATCTACCTGTTAGATATCCATAAACCGTGACACACTCCCCCTACAGACTGAAATTCGTCCTCGAATTTCCATGGGTACAGAGAATCATGTGAATGTTTCTCGAAATTTACTCAGTCACGGCCCCACGTTGGGCGCCAAATGTCACAGGGCTAGAAAAATGTGCAGCCAGACCGGGGCTCGAACCCGGGACCTTCGGACTACCGTTCCGATGCGCTACCGACTGAGCTAACCGGCCAGACAATGCAACATCAATCTACCTGTTAGATATCCATAAACCGTGACAAAAAGTTGACAGTAGAATAAAACAACTTGTTTATTTTGCAAGCTCTTGTTTTATTTCCATAATTTCGTATATTAGTTTTTATTAATTATTTTTTTATTTATTTTTGACAGATTAAGATTGTATACCTGTAAATGTATTAGATGATATACCCTGTGACATTCTGGATGCTGCCATACTTCGTTTTATGAAGAAAATGAGAAAAATCTCGCAATATTATTGTCAATTTTTTTCGGCGACTTCTAACCGGAAGTGATATTACACGGAGTAAATACATTATTTTGATTCATAAAACAACATATAAAAAATAACACTCAGTTTTGAAGTTCCTTAAATATCCCTATAAGATAAACACTAATAAATAAATTCACCAAAATATATTATTGAATGTTAAGCTATTTATTGATTAAATTTAGTGCGGTAAAAAAGATGTCAGCCTCCATGATTGTTAGATTGTTGCAGAAATGAAAAACATCAGAAAATGAAGAAGAAGGGAATTTCTGTACAACCTGATGTATTTCAGGCGATGCAAAGCGTTGACATTAAAGCACTTGAAAGTGTTGATCCGATCTTTTTGAGACCGGTGCTGCCATGTTTGGTCAGAACTGCTCTCTGCGCCCCCGTTGACAAAAGTCAAACCTGGACAAAAGCTAGAAAAGATGTTTTAAAGATTCTGGCAGGCATAGATGATGTCAACAGTATTGTTGCTCTTCTCTCTATTGACTTCCATGCACTAGAACAGGATGTAAAAAAGGAGCAACAACTTAGGTAAATTTTGGCATTTACATTTCATTCAATCATTGCTTTATCAATACGACGATATAACCATTCGACAAATTTCTACACGGAATTCTTTAATTTCAACAGAACAGTCAAAAAAGTTGTAGATCTGTGAGAAAGTTGTCACTGTATTTCAATAGAAAAGGTAGTATATGAATGCAGTGTTGAGTTAATCCTGAGTTATTTTCTGTCAAATCAGGGCTGTTAATTGCCTGTCCGCCCATATATTACGCCCAAAAATTGAGATCAAAGACATACACTGAACTTTCGAAAAAATCTATGTATGCTGACTTTCTTTATCGCGGGCGTCAAGCTGTTTAATGTCAAATTGGTTAAATCATTGATATAGCTCCGCCCATCGGTTCCAATTACATCCAAACGCAGCTCAGTCAAGTTGTAAAGCGATTAAAATAACACCCTCTGTATTACTGTGACAAGCGTTCGACAGGTAAAACCGGTTGGATCCAGTTTTATGGGTTGAATTGTGTTTTGTGTCAAGGATTGTGTATACAAACATCGCTTCTGGGGTTCAAAGAAGTGTGGTAATTAATTAATGGGATTAAAGGGGATTACGTTTAATTTGTGACTGAAAGAATAATTACGAAAGGTAGGATCGTTTTATGCACCTGTTTGTTTATTACAGATAGCTTAACCGAAAGTGTAATTGTTTTAAATAAAATATTACGTGCCGATTTATATGAATGTTTGCGATAGTTCGCATTCAGCGCAAATTTTTACTTTGAAGATTGTGACTGATTGAATAATTATGAAAGGTAGGTCATAAATTTGTATGTGTTTGTTTGTATATTGGCAAACAGATAACGAGATAATAGCTGATTATGGAGATGCAACAGTTTGCCGATCGAGTAATTGTGTTGAATAAAATCTTAGCTGCCGATTTATATGATTGTTTGCACAGGGCGAGAAGCAATTTTAAAGCATAAAAGAACATCTTTTATTTATGAAAATGAGTAAAAATAAGAGTAAATTTAAGAAAGGGTTAAATATTGTCTGCTTTAGCATGTTTAGTCATAAGCGTCAAAATGTCGCAACTTTCTCTACTGCATTTCGGTGTCTCTCAAAAACGTAAACATGATGCTGCGCCCGTGTACACAGTAAGCTCCTGTGAAATACAGCCGGCAGCTAAAATATCTAAGATAGATACTAGTAGTAGACAAAAAGTGTTTCAAGAAGCCTGGCTCTGCCAATTTGATTGGCTCGAGTACAATTCTGACTCTAAAGTTACGTTTTGCAAAGTGTGCCGAGCTGCAAATTGCCAAAATGTGTTCACTAAGGAAGGGGCTATTAATCTGCAGAAGTCAAACACAATGATTCCAAGGACCATCGTCATGCCCTAGAGGCCCATCACATGGTTAAACAACTCTACAGAATTGACGTTGCAGAATAAATCAACACATCAGAATTGAAAACAGCCGTGTCTGATTCTGAGATGCACCTATTCAGAACTGTTTATTTCGTAGCTTCGGAGAATCGACCAAATTCGGATGTAAATAAGCAGTTGCGGTACTTGAAAGCTAGTGGTGTGCGGTATTTATAGAGATAGTATTCAGGAAGTGCAGTCGAGTCTAGTTCATGTATTAGATGAAGACATTAAACGCGAGTTGATCAATACCAAGTACTATGGAATTTACTGTTTACGAGAGTACCGACTTGTCCGGCACAAAAAGCTAGTGATATATATATAAGATATGTGTGCCCCTCGGATCTGGATGTTAAAACAAAGTTGCTTGGTATAATGTGAGAATTCCGGATGGTACTGCATGTACAATTGTGAGTGAAGTATTGTCTAAGTTTAAGAGCATTGAATTAGCAACAGAGAATATTGTTGGCCTTGGTGTAATCCGAGCCTTCTCTGACCCTAAAAGCCTTTTTTTAAAAAAAAAAAATTGCGGTTTTATAGCCTGTACACAGCCAGATGAAATATCAAAAATCGTAAAAAGGGCTGGTAAGGTCAGAGAAGGCTCGGATTAGCCTCAGTTATGTTTGGCAGAAAGGGAGTAGTCGGAGTTCTATTAGCTAAAGAGGCTCCATACATGGTACACATGCACTGTGTTGCTCACAGACTGGCTAGACTGGCTCTAGCATGCTTAGATGCAGCTAAGGGTATACCGTACTTGAAAACCTATAAGGACACGCTGAAGAATCTGTTTATTCATGTGAATGGCTCTGGTGTCCGATCGTTCGAACTAGAGGCTATGCAAACTATCATGGACAAGCCACATCTCAAACTCAAGGACGCAATCAGCATCAGGTGGTTGGCCATGGAGAGTGCTATGAAAACTATTCATCAGTGCTATGGTGCTATAGTGATGTATCTGCAGTCAAATGAGTGAAAGAACACTGTGGAGGGTGTGGGGTGGGGGGGTGGGGGAGTGGGGGGGGCGGGTGATAGCCACCGGATTATTGAAAGAGGTGCTTCATTATAAGTTCCCTGCATTCACTGCAATCTTGGCCGATATTCTTTCTGTGATTGGTGTGTTGTGTATGCAGCTTCAGTTAGAGTCACTCGACCTGAGTCAGTTTGTTCCCATGAGGGAGAGTATGATTGGAAGGCTGGAGGGGTTGTCCACCCTCAATGGTGAACATATGGACACTTTCGAGAAGCAGCTGACATCTAATGGAAACTAGGTGTACTTCGAGGGAATTCAACTGACGCACGCAAATGAGAAGAGCAGTCTTGAGAATATGAAGGAGTACATAAGGTCCGTCTGTGAACATGTCGACTCCTGAATGTCAACAGAATCATCCCCAGTTATGAGTGCATTCAGTGAACTGGAGCTGCAGACAAATGAAATTCTAACCGAAAAGGAAACAGAAGACAATCTTCAGAAACTGAGTACTTTCTACGATGTGGACTTCTCAGAGTTGAAAAAGGAGCACTCAGGAGTAAAAACACTGCTGAAATGTTCATACAGGAACATATCCTACCAGGTATTCTGCAAGATGGTGGCCAGAAGGCATCAACAGGAATATCTCATAAAACACAAGATGTTCCACATGTCTTTGTGCATACCAGTGACGAGTGTTGCGTGTGAACGGGGCTTCAGTTTCCAAAACAGGATCAAAGTAAAGACATCACTTACTCCTTGATAGGCTGATGAAGTTATCTAACGGTCCCAGCCTAGAGGAATTCCCCTATGAGAGAGCCATCAGGCACTGGCACAGGGAAAAAAAAGGTGCTTTGCAAAACTCTACACTGCAGCAAAACCAAAGAAAACATAAATCATGTGTACTGAACAGATCAAAATTAAGCAAATTTAGCAAAGAACGCTGAGAGCAAGTGTTTATTGATAGCAGGCTGTTGATATGAATATAAGCAAATAACAACATCATCAGCAACTGTGTATCTATGTTTATTGATAGTAATATAAGCAACTCATAATAAAAGCAACATCAGCAACTGTGTACGTTTTATGCAAATTTTCACTAGGTCATATCTCCTTTATTTTTCAAAGCATTTTGGCAATTCTTTCACCTTTTTTCAAGTTTTTCAGAGCCCTTTTAAATAAATATTGTTCGAAAATAGTGCATCAACCTCTTTAAGTAAAAAGGGCAATTTTTCGTCAACACTTTCAGATTATATATATATATGTTTATTGATGATAATATAAGCAAAAAAATCCACATCAACTGTGTGTATATGTATATATGTTTATTGATATGAATAACTATCAACAAGAGACTCCTTGGCTTCTTTCATTTTTCTCTTCTTTTCTTGTAACTTCATCTAAAGTAGAAGAAAAAAAACTAGAATATAGTTTGTGTAATTTATATTTATAGATGTCTATATGACTGCTGCAAACTGTTGTACTGGATCTTTAACATTACTGCATTCATCAAAGGAAATGTCACCGACCATGCTACAAGTTTTGATTACTGTATGTCTGGCAGTCCCATATAGCTCAATCTGGGATGTGTTCATCTTTAATACCTACAAGTGGAATTTTAGTGTGGGCTCAGAGTTCAATTTTCCGAAGTGGTACTTTATTATTTTTTTGTACCGCTATTGAATTCCATCAAAACATCTTGTTAGCTCGACTGATCAGAGATCAGCAGAGCTTATGCCGTGGTGCGGCGTCCGTCGTCCATCCGGCCGACCTTCCTTTCGTCCGTCCGTCTGTCCGTAAACTTTTATTTGTAGCGACTACTCCTCTGAAACTACTGGATGGATATTCATGAAACTTTACAGAAATGTTGCCTATGAAGTCTAGTTGATCCTAGCAAAAATTCATGTTGATGTGAAATCCAAAATGGCCGCCAAAGCTAAAAATAGATTTTTAAAATACAAGTTTGTAGCGACTACTTCTTGAAAACTCTAAGTGATATTGATATGGGACTTTTTCTAAAATGATCAGCATGACATGATGTTGGTCCTTGTCGAAAATTGTTTTAATTCGGCGTTAAACATGGCTGCCAGCGGCCATCTTTGTTTACATACGAGTTATATAATGAAAACTTGTAGCGACTACTCCTCTGAAACTACTTGACGGATTTTCATGAAACTTCACAGGAATGTTGCTCTTGATGTCTAATTGATCCTAGCAAAATTTTAGGTTGGCAGGAAATTCAAGATGGCCGCCACGGCTAAAAATAAATTTTCAAAATACAAGTTTGTAGCGACTTCTTGAAAACTATAAGTGATATTGATATGGGACTTTTTCTAAAATGATCAGCATGACATGATGTTGATCCTTGTCAAAAATCGTTTTGATTCGATGTTAAACATGGCAGTCAGCGGCCATCTTTGTTTACATAGAGTTATATAATGAAAACTTGTAGCTACTACTCCTCTGAAACTACTTGATGGATTTTCATGAAACTTCACAGGAATGTTGCTCTTGATGTCTAATTGATCCTAGCAAATTTCAGGTCGGCCGGAAATTCAAGATGGCCGCCACGGCTAAAAATAAACAAGTTTGTAGCGACTACTTCCTGAAATCAAAATCAATCAGTAGAGCTTCAAGGTCATTGACCTCTTGTTTTTATTTAGTAAATATTAAATAATGGTAGTTGTTAAATGTTTGTCAGCATAATTATTTTGTGTTTTATAAGCTAAAAGTTATGGCTAATGCAGCTTTAAAGAGTCACATGGGGCAAAATTCAAGTATTTATCAATCATTAAAATAACACCACTATTTATTATGATAACCTAGTATCATTTTCATACAACACAGAAATGATGTTAGAAATCGAGATTGATCGTATGTTAAATTAAGGTTTCTTTGAATCTTATATTTAGTTTTGTTAGATTTTCCTGTATTTTGTAACATTGTATACTTAGGGGAAAAAGTTTAGCAAGTTTTTGTTGCACCCTGGAAATAATACATTTTTGGTTGTAAAATCAAGAAACTACTGCCATAGACACACTATTTTATTAAACACACATCAATAACAGTCGAACATCTTAATGACATAACGAATAAATGAACATAGGGTTAAAATGTCAGTATATCTTGTATACAGTATTATTTCATCTAAAAAAACTTGCTAAACTGGTTTCCCTCAGTATATATATGTACATGTATATATTCTTTTGTGTAACACAGAAAATCATAGCACATGTTTAAGTGTTAATTATTTTCTTTTTATTTCTTTATTTTTTGATTGCAGACTGAAGGTTGGTAGCGCCCACAGTGACAGTGTGTTGATATCCCAGCTACAGAATGGCCTGGCCTTGGAGTTTGAGCACAGTGACCCGGCACGCAGGATCCGTCTTCTGCTCAGTGAAATACTCTTCATTCTGTCGCAGGTAAGGTAGTAAGAATCTGTGGTAAATATTTAGTTTCCGCTTAATTCATTATTTAAGTAAAGCTGCGATCAAAGAAGCCGTGAAGATTATCTGCATAAATAAAAGATTATATACTAAACAAATGTGACAAAGCTATTAAAAAATGTATTTACCTCTTCTACAAATTGTTAGTGACTTCTGTAAAGATGCTTCTGCATAAAACAGCTTATTACATACCTTACTATAAATAGTAACATATTTCAGTAGAAAAACAATCGTTATCAGTCCTTTTTCAAAATCCATAATCGGCACACTGTGCCACAGTAGCAACAGAATGTCCGCACGCAATGATGTCTTTGTCCGCACGCAATGACGTCTATGTCTTCAAGCAACACAAAGACGTCATGTTGTAGCGCTATGGCTGAGGAGCGGACGTTGAAATCTCAACTGGCATTTTCACACCCAGTAAATAAACGTTGAAACATTGAAATATATCATTAAAAGGAAAGATGCGATTTTTAAAAACAGACGAGGAAGAAAACTCATTTAATGTAATTTGTAAATTTATTTAATAGATTTAGATTTGGCAAATAATTGTTTGCATCTTATGCTAGATCTATTTATATGTTTAAATTATACAGCTTTGTACGCTTTGTCAATGTATTTTGTCATAAAAATGCTCCTGATGTTCTTATTCTCCATTTATACATGTATGTAATAAAAAGGCAAATATATACGACTGTGGTGTGCCTTTTATCGATAATGGCACACCACGGCCGTATATTAACCTCTAAATAATGAATATTAGAATATTATTTAGAGTCATTATTGATGAAGACAAAAAATGCTTAAAAATGTTGATATGTTAGTCAGTATTAACATGATAAACATTATTTAAATCATTACAAATATATATATATATTTTTATCTTTTTCCCACATCAACACAGGCTATACCGGTAACCTAATTTATGTTAAACTGGAGAACTTACCAATTATGCATTAGGTATCAAGGTTTAAAAACAAAATAATATATATACATATTTGTATATATGTATACATGTATATATAAAAAATTAATAACGAAGGATGCAAACATAATTATATTTATGGTCACACTGAAAAATAGTTGTGTGATTGACTGTGTGAGTGTTATGCTTCTGACATGTTTCCACTCAATTGTGGCAACTATATACTGCACATTATAACAATTTATATCTGGATGAACTCAATTCAGCATTATTTCTCTATTTCAGATCCGAGAAAACAAGACAGACTTCTCTCAAAAGCAGTCAGAGTTGTTTGACAGTGAAGTGTATTTGGAAGAAGTAGCAGACGTTCTGTGTATTGCTCAGTCTGGTAAGTGTATTTGCAGTAATACATATAGCAAACATACTGTGTATTGCTCAGTCTGGTAAGTGTATTTGGAGTAATACATATAGCAAACATGCAGTCTGTTGAAACATACAGTCTATTGCCCAGTCTGGTAAGTGTATTTGGAGAAATACATATAGCAAACATACAGTCTATTGCCCAGTCTGGTAAGTGTATTTGGAGTAATACATATAGCAAACATACAGTCTATTGAAACATACAGTCTATTGCCCAGTCTGGTAAGTGTATTTGGAGAAATACATATAGCAAACATACTGTATATTGCTCAGTCTGGTAAGTGTATTCGGAGTAATGCATATAGCAAACATACAGTCTATTGAAACATATAGTCTATTGCCCAGTCTGGTAAGTGTATTTGGAGAAATACATATAGCAAACATACAGTCTATTGCCCAGTCTGGTAAGTGTATTTGGAGTAATATATATAGCAAACATACAGTCTATTGAAACATACAGTCTATTGCCCAGTCTGGTAAGTGTATTTGGAGAAATACATATAGCAAACATACAGTCTATTGCCCAGTCTGGAAAGTGTATTTTATAGAAATACATATAGCAAACATACAGTCTATTGCTCAGTCTGGTAAATGTATTTGGAGTAATACATATAACAAACATACAGTCTATTGCCCAGTCTGTTAAACGTATTTGGAGTAATACATATAGCAAACATACAGTCTATTGCCCAGTCTGGTAAGTGTATTTGGAGTAATACATATAGCAAACATACAGTCTATTGCCCAGTCTGGTAAGTGTATTTGGAGTAATACATATAGCAAACATACAGTCTGTTGCCCAGTCTGGTAAGTGTATTTGGAGAAATACATACAGCAAACATACAGTCTATTGCCCAGTCTGGTACGTGTATTTGGAGTAATACATATATAGCAAACATACAGTCTATTGCCCAGTCTGGTAAGTGTATTTGGAGAAATACATCTAGCAGACATACTGTGTATTGCCAAGTCTGGTAAGTGTATTTTATAGAAATATATATAGCAAACATACAGTCTATTGCTCAGTCTGGTAAATGTATTTGGAGTAATACATATAGCAAACATACAGTCTATTGCCCAGTCTGGTAAGTGTATTTGGAGTAATACATATAGCAAACATACAGTCTATTGCCCAGTCTGGTAAGTGTATTTGGAGTAATACATATAGCAAACATACAGTCTATTGCCCAGTCTGGTAAGTGTATTTGGAGTAATACATATAGCAGACATACTGTGTATTGCACAGTCTGGTAAATGTATTTGGAGTAATACATATAGCAAACATAGAGTCTATTGCCCAGTCTGGTAAGTGCATGTATTTGGAGTAATACATATATAGCAAACATACAGTCTATTGCCCAGTCTGGTATTTGGAGAAATACATATAGCAGACATACTGTGTATTGCCCAGTCTGGTAAGTGTATTTGGAGTAATACATATAGCAAACATACAGTCTATTGTCCAGTCTGGTAAGTGTATTTGGAGTAATACATATAGCAAACATACAGTCTATTGCCCAGTCTGGTAAGTGTATTTGGAGTACTAGTAATACATATAGCAAACATACAGTCTGTTGCCCAGTCTGGTAAGTGTATTTGGAGAAATACATATAGCAAACATACAGTCTATGCCCAGTCTGGTAAGTGTATTTGGAGAAATACATATAGCAGATGTACTGTGTATTGGACAGTCTGGTAAGTGTATTTGGAGTAATACATATAGCAAACATACTGTGTATTGCCCAGTCTGGTAAGTGTATTTGGAGTAATACATATAGCAAACATACAGTCTATTGCCCAGTCTTGTAAGTGTATTTGGAGAAATACATATAGCAAACATACAGTCTATTGCTCAGTCTTGTAAGTGTATTTGGAGAAATACATATAGCAAACATACAGTCTATTGCTCAGTCTTGTAAGTGTATTTGGAGAAATACATATAGCAAACATACAGTCTATTGCTCAGTCTTGTAAGTGTATTTGGAGAAATACATATAGCAAACATACACTAGTACTGTCAGTTTATTGCTCAGTCTTGGTAAGTGTATTTGGATGCAGTACATGTAGCAGACATTCTGTGTATTGCCCAGTCTGATAAGTGTATTTGGATGCAGTACATGTAGCAGACATTCTGTGTATTGCTAAGTAATATTTTACTTGTAAGTGGGCGTCCATGGCAGAGTGGTTAGAGTCTCTGACTTGAAATCACTTGCTCTTCACCGCTGTAGGTTCGATCCATCAGGGACCTAGGAATCTTTATATGAAGAAGATATTCATATGACCTTAGCTGTTGGTCTGACTATAAACTACAATTCAATTCCAATTCAATTGCCTGTGTTTAAAGTGGAGTCATGGTAGGTTGATGGTTAATTAATACCTTGGCAGAGCATCAATATTTTGATCCAGCATTGTTCTATACTAGTATTATATGTATTACTCATTTTATATTCAGAAGCATTGGGAAGCTTGCATGGCAGTGTTATTTCTGCATTTGAATTGGAAAGAATATGTTTTCATTAAGCCCTCCAACTTAACTACATAGTTATTACATTACTAAACATTCACGAGTTACACCTGAATTGTAATTATAGCATTGAATGTTTGTTTTTCAGAGTTGCCCAATTTAATGCCGATCAAGGACGTAGCCGAGGCCCTCATGTTTGTCCCTAACGGAGCATGGCTGTTATGTAGAATGGTGGTTAACTCGCCCGACAGTTTTAAAGAAGGTGAATACGGTCTATAACTTATGATCTAGCATGGTTTATTAAAATACTCGATGTTTATTGGTTATTGGAGAGGTCTTAAAAAAGCTTTACAATACCTCTGACGTCATATACGTCAACCGTTAAGACGTCATTTTAAACGCCAGAAAATATGTTAACTGACGTCATTTTAAACATCAGATGCAAAACAACAACACAATGGAATGCGTTGTTTTAAGCGAGGATACGTTCCAGCAACACATTTAAATAGGATGAAGCTGTATATTCTTCTCATTTGTTGTTGAGAGATAGGCATAAAATGTAAGTTGTGAGAATTTGTTTATATTTTGTGCAATCTCTCAACAAAATGTTTATCATGATACATAAAAATCCATGTCAGATAAGAAATAAAATATTTCCAGCAGGTTTATATTGTGCGAGGTTAAAACCTGGTGTTTGGTACTTTTAACACATCGAAACCACAGGCTTGTGGCTCTTGGTATCGATAAACTTCAAGTCTCGCCCGTCAGTTAATTGATCTGGGGCAATATAAACCCGTTGCAAATATTTTATTTCTTAAACAGATATTTCCTATCAACTTTGGTTTGTTAATAAATATCTGTTCACCATAATCTGAAATGGCAGTGTTTATTTTTTTTAAACCACTAAATATGTCTATGTAACTATGTAAGAAATATGTGGATGTTTGTCTTTTTATGAAGGGTATTTAAACTTTTCTCTGAAATGATTGGTCCTAAGAATATTGTTAAAAGGATAATTACATTTTAAATTTACCTTGATGGTGGGGAATGCACATAAAATTCACAAACATACAACCCCCATTTCCAGGAAAATTTAAATGGAATATCCCTAAGCCAGTTTTGAATTTCAGTGTGCCACAGTCTGGTTATCAGGGGAGAGAAGCAGGATGAAGAAACTGTGAGTGGCAAGAAGAGAATGGATCTGCTCCAGGTGCTGTGTGAAATGAACCCAAAGGAAGCACTGTTTGTGCGATCTCTTTGTGTAAGTGGAACTACTTTAGACACAAATCATAGAAGATTCAGATTCAGTGAATGTGCAAGTTTTTTGTTGGTCTTGGTTCACTATTGACAGTCAAAGCTCTAACCTTAAACAGTAACGTTTTTCATAACCTGTGACTATTATTAAAAAACAACTAAAACTGGGATAGTAACCAGAAGCAGTTACTACCACAAAATCATTCAAGTTAAGATGCATTCTATCTTCTGTACAGGAATTTTCTCTATATAAATATAATTTTCTCCAGGTAGGGTGATTATTCAACTTTACAACCATGCAATACAATTCTATGAGCATCGATGAAAATCCAATGCGCAAGGCCTCTCAAGTAACCTACTGTTATGCAACAAAATTCATTAAAATCATTTTGTAGGCACCAACATGACAATTAGTGAACAACAGCTAATTGGATCTTGATGAAGATGTATTTATCCTTAATTATAAGTATTCAGACATAAATAAACACTGCATTTCGATTTATTAGCAAATGATCTTGGTAACTGACTTAGGTTACAAAAATGGTTATAAGGGAAAAGTATCTGCTACTCTAAACCAAAGGGAGATAATAATTTGGCATTTTAATAACTTCCAGCAGTTATAAAACGTGTAACTGTTTAAGGTTAGAGCTCTGACTGATTGATGAGTTAATGAAAGTATATCAGAACATATATTTTGAATACAATGATATTTATGTTGTTTTGATGGATATATGTATTTCTTAATTAATTTAAGAAAGTGATGGGTAAAACCCACCACACTCCCTTATTTATACTACCTATGGATGCAAAAATACAGGTAGAATTAGTGTGTAGGGACCAGAGGCTGCGGCATCCTGAAGGGTTTGTGTTTTAAAATATGTATTTGAGTGCCAATCTGGCAACACATGACAATGTTTTTGTCTTCTATATTTTGAGCAATACAAATGCTCACGTCCTTAAGTTTTTGCATTAAAAAATAAATAAAATAAAAGGTTTTTGCATTAAGCTCTGTTTTGTCAGGATTACCATGCAATAGATCAACCTTTACTTAAACTATACACGTGGTTTAAGTAAACCAACATCTTTAGTATTTGTTAAATACCAAGGAGAGGAACTCGATAAGAATATTTCTTTTGTTCCAATCCTATTAACTTCGTATGTATTTAAATATATATGTTGTAAAAAACCTGAATAAAATATGTTTAAACCAACTATGTGGTTTTCAGAAATATTCAGAATCTATTTCTTGTGTGTCAAGTGTAGGAGAGGCATTTGTTTCATGTTCAACATATTCTTCATTCTCAGGTTCAAAAGTGTACAATGCCTGGTCTAACTGTAGCCTTGACCTTGGGTTTGAACAAGATGAACCAATCAGAAGCAACTACAGCTGGTGATGACCAATCGGAATGTGGCAAAGATGCAGCGAATGATCTAGTAGCTTTTGTCAGTGGACTGTTGCTAGGAAACAATGTTGATGTGAAAAACTGGTTTTCTCAGTTTATAAAATGTGGGCAGCGGGTAAGTACTTGACTTTTGTTGACTATAAAAACATTTAAAGTATAATTTTGTTAAATTGTACTGTCCGTGGTATTATTTTTATTCATTCATTCATATCAAGAGTACTTGGGGTCTGGGGCAGACCTTGAAAGTTGAAATTCTTTTAACAAAAACTTGTTAGAATATTGAGTACATACAGTTAGCATTAATTGTTTTGTCACCTACCGGTACACAGAAATAACCTTTTTCTAGGGTAGGACCACTTGCATTATCTTCATGATGACATCAGTGATACTGCTCAGCTGTTCATGTGTATGTTTATAGATAACCTCAAAGGTCATCTTTGTTTGGGATTGTGTCATGCTTTTTAAACAAAACACAAACATTCTAACATTTTATTTATTCATTCAGTGAAATGCTATGGTCTTAATACAAAAAAAGGTTTAAAGAAGAAAAAAATATTTAATTCTTGTACTGCCTCAATATGTTTTGTCTTTGATTTCTCTAAAATTGTATCACTGAATATTGTGACCCTGCAGAGAGGTAGGGACCCGTCGACATCCATGTTACATGCCATGAGACAGCAGCTGTTGAAGCAACTTGTTAGTATCCTGCCGGGCCATGAGGAAATCATTGACGAGTCACGAGTCATTGAGGCCAGCTCCTTCATACGATTATACTGTGCTTTGAAGGGCATTGCCACCCTTAAGTATGTAAATCTATATAATAAACTCCTAAAGAATGTCATACAATTGTAATAGTTAATAAGTATGGCAAAATATACTTGATTTATACACCATTTTCAGTATTAAAAAAAAATCTTTTTAAAATACAAATATACAGTCCTCATGCCAAGCCTTTATCATATATTTATTTAAGCGTTCCCTTATTTTCTATATTTAGATTCACATACATAATAATCTCCAATTATCCTATATTAAGTTTCATGTACAGATAAATATTCTCTATTTATTCTATATTCAGGTTCAGAAACAGAATAATCTCCTGTTGTTTTATATTTAGATTCATACAGAATAATCTCTAATCTTGCAATATTTTGATTCACACACAGAATAATCTTAAATCTTTCAATATTTAGATTCAGACACAAAATAATCTCCAATCATTCAATATTTAGATTCACACACAAAATAATCTCCAATCATTCTATGTTTAGATTCACACATAGAACAATCTCAAATTATTCTGTATTTAGATTCTCCGATGACGAGATGAAGCTGTTGCTGAGACTGGTCACCTCTCGGCCTCCCGTCAGCCAGTCTGGGGCCAGATTTGTCTCCCTTTGCCTGTGTATGCTGATTGCATGTCCATATATTATTGGGTAAGCACTATCATCTTTAATAATATTCCTTAGCTTCAGCAGCATCAGCAAAATGCCAGCATTGTGTTCTAATTCTGTATAAGAACTAAACGCAACATTTTATCATTCAGTTATTTGAGATATACCGCCATCATGCTAAATACTGAAATACTGTCATTTTGAACCTGAGTTTGGCAAGCATGCTTTTTCCCCTTCCGATATTAAAGTAGCTGTCCTGCTAACAACAGCCACAGTTTACAACATATGTACACCGTGACAAGGTATATATATATATATATATTTAATTTTACATATTTTGAGAATCCAAACTATATAACACAATATAAACAGCTTTTGCCAGCAAGACCAAACCACAGAACTGGAGCATCAAATTAAGAGTTACCAGCTCATAACTCATTTTATGAATATTCAATCATGGGTATTTTTTTAAGAACCCGTGCATAACCATATACTTTGAATCAGCACATATACATTATTATATGACCTGAACACCTGGATATAGTTTTGATAAATGGTTTTGAAATGTAACTTTGATGTTATTTGGCAGGTTAGTTTCTTTAAATAAATTTAAACTTACATGTTTATTCATCGTGATCATAATCTTCATATTTTAAAAAATATAAATAACACAGTTATCAAGTTTAAAATTAATTGATAATAGCATTTTCTTAAACAACCGTTTATGTCAAATTCTACAAAAAACTTAACATTGAAAACGAAATTGATTATTATAATCAGCCTAGCTAGTATGACACAAATACAGCCTCAGTATTCAGCTGAAACTTGTATATATATATTTATGCATGCATTGGTCACATGAAGTAAAAAAAAATGTCAACAACGTTAACAAACGTTAGTAAAGTGTGATATGTTCCATTGTTCCATTTGTTATGCAGTAACCAGGACCAGGAGAGACAGGTTGCAGACTGGATACGCTGGCTGATGGCCTCCGAGAGCATGTTTGAAAGGTGAGTTGGCTGTTTATGGAAGTTAAATTGACCTTTCTTTAATATAAATTTAAGTACATTTTGAGAGATTTTGATATTAAACATGGCAAAACATAAGACTAAAATATTAAACCATTACCATTTTAATTTACATGGTTACATGTATATAATTTATTAGGCATGCGAATATAACAATCCATCATGAGTATCCATGTGAGATAGGCAAATCTCAGGGTCAAAACTGTTTTGAGGGTCAGAACTGTAACCAGGGACGAGGCTTAACCAGGGACGAGGCTCTGCTGAGTTCCCGGTTGCAATTCTGATCCCAAGGGTGAGATGTACCTATCTCACATGGATAAACTCATGATGGATTCTTTTTCTTGCATATCATTGTCCGGTATGCAAGAAAATGTACTCGTAATATTTTAATGTTTTAATTGAAAAAAACCATGGCATATAAACTGTCAGACTATTAAAATAAACTCAGTACATTTGAAAAAGCAACACTTGGTATTTTTTTAATTTCTAAGAGTTTATTTTTATTTCGAATATTTTTGTAGTGATGGAATTGAAGCCCTCGTGGAAAATGTGTTTTAACTGAAAGAATTAGAGCAAAGCTTATGCAACTGTTTATCACCATATGTTAACATTTGGGACAAAGAGACTTGTGTACTAACATAACATACACTCTTTATTTGAACAAAAACAACCGAAAAAATGTTACGTTTTTAAATACATGTACACTGAGTGTACTATTAAAGTGTATCGCTTTAAAGTCATTGATTGACTTTATCTAGGTCATTGATTGGCTTTATCTAGGTCATTGATTGGCTCTACCTATGTCATTGATTGACTTTATCTAGGTCATTGATTGACTTTATCTAGGTCATTGATTGACTTTATCCAGGTCATTTATTGACTTTATTTAGGTCATTGATTGACTTTATCTAGGTCATTGACTTTATCTAGGTCATTGATTGACTTTATTTAGGTCATTGATTGACTTTATCTAGGTCATTGATTGATTTTATTGATTGACTTGATCTATGTCATTGATTGACTTTATTTAGGTCATTGATTGACTTTATCTAAGTCATTGATTGACTTTATCTACAGTTATATACAGTTACCAAAACTAACCATGTATTGATTTATAGAGTCGCTATGTATTGATATAAATTCATTTATTACCTAGATATGATAAAGGAATGATGGTGGGCAATAGTGGCTATGACTGGTTATTTATCATTTATTACCTTCTCATTTTACATGCAATACCTTACCAATTATCAATTACACAATTTAAACTTCTTTTTTTCGGTGATAGATACATGCATGTATGATGATATATATATTAACTAGCAAATACAGTATTAGGTGAGGTGATAGAAATGTATACAATAAATACCATGCCATATTGGCCGATGTGATACAGATTCATACAAAACTAATCAGTAAGAGATGGATGACGTATATTTTAAGGGAAGTGTTGACATACACATCTTTTTTAAACCTGAACAGGAAGGCCGGTAAAAGTTCATCATTTGGCGAGATGTTGTTTCTGGTGGCCATCCATTTCCATGGCAACCATATGCATGCCATCTCAGAACTGGTGTGTTCTACGCTGGGTATGAAGGTATGTGATGTGTTTTTGAGTTTCGGGTATAGCCATTTCAGCAGCACATCTATCAATACGTTTTATCACAAGTACCACAATTGAATTTGCGATATCAGTTTTTAGGTCACATACATCAGCGTTGTTTTTTCCCTTCTATAAGTGGTACCGATTGAAGTACCCATTCCCAGCTGCAAAAAGTATGTTTTTTCTCCAATTCTGGTGTAAAAAATTCCCAATTGAAAGTAATTTCAATTTTGAAATAAAAAATCAAAACAAATTTGTTACCAGAAGCTTTTCTTTAAAGACCATTAATTGTCATTAGACTGCTGCACCACGCATGTATACGTGGTAATGTGTTTGTAAAGTATTCATACATTAATGCTTTTGTTAGATAGTGAAACATTCCCAATTTAAACAAAACAGCGAGATATTTTCCTATTAAATGGGTACATTCCCAAAAGAGTGAAAAAATCGCTGTAACCAGGGCTTTTCCTAGGAGTGCCACGGGGCTGAATAATGGTCCGTTCCCAATGACAAAAAAAACACATTTTTTTCCCCAATTTAAAGAAAAAAAATCCCAATCCTCAAAAAAATAAAAATAAACATGATAAATAAAAAAAATAAAAATTAAAAAATAGAATAAAATTTAAAGACATTTTCTATTGTGTTGATGTCACTCCACACACTCATTTCAGTAACTGATTGTTGTTGCCACTCTAACAGGTTGAAATCACTATTTAAATGATAATATTAATTATTGTTCATAATGTACTAATTTCCCAATTTTGGAATTTGTCGATAAAAAATTCCCAATTCAATCTAGGGGCCTTTTCCCCAAAATACCTAGGAAAAGCCCTGGTAACATGGAGTTATAACAAATGGTACCTTGTGTGGGGGTACTATCACATGTAGTGATAAGTCTAGTTATCAGATTGTCTAACCTCTTTCTCATTTCTTTCAGTGTCCAGTGAAGGCAAGTGTTCTGGCCAGAATCCGGCAGATCTTTACACAGGAGATCTTCACAGAACAGGTCGGTTAATAGAAAATGTTTGATGCATACTTTATTATTGTATTGTTGGATTGGATATTTCTGGATTAATTACTCTTTAAAGGGACACACGGAAAACTTGACGTTTTTATTAAGCTCTAAAGTTAGATACATTAATCCAATATCATCTTGACCTCAAACCTGCTTGCATATAATTAATTCTAACACGACCTCCACAGTCTTTCATATACACAAAGAAGAGAGACAGCTGTATGTTATTCTACGATAAAATACAGCTGTTCCATTAATTACCCGCGTATATTTCATCCGTTGGAAGCGCTGCGTTACATGACGTCACTTGGTAAATATACGTCACGAAGACAAACTCAACAGTAATTTTAATTAAATACTAATTACAACAAACTTGCCATGCTCCCAAACCGTGCACACGTCCAATATAAACCCATCATATGCATCAGTATATACAACATTAATAAGCATCTTGAACAAGGTGAAAACGTTTGACGTCATACAGCGCAAGCTATATGACGTAAGCAATGACTTAATTGTTTTTCACGTGACTACTAGTGTTTTGAAAAGCAGAACTTTGCATACGGGGGTGCCCAATGGAACAGCCTGTAAAAATAGCAGTCTGATTACCTTGACCTCCGAGATAATATATAGTGCCCCAACAATAGCGTAAACAATGGCGTTATTGTTGTGCTAGAATCAAAATAATAAATACGTACCTGTATTTTATCGGTGAATAAAATACAGTTAGGAGTTCGGATGCGTAGTAATTAAATCACGAGTGCGTTAGCACGAGTGATTTAATTTCTCGCATCCGAACGACTTTTATTATTTCGATTCTAACACAACAATTACCCCATTATTTACGCTATAGTGGGGCACTATATATTATCTCGGAGGTCAAGGTAATCAGGCTGCTATGTTTACAGGCTGTTCCATTGGGCGCCCCCGAATGCAAAGTTCTGCGTTTCAATGCACTAGTTCAGTTTGTCTTCGTGACGTATATTTACCAAGTGATTAATCACTCGTGATTTAATTACTACGCATTCGAACTCCTAACTGTATTTTATTCACAGATAAAACACAGGTACATATTTATTATTTCTTAAATAAAATTGTGAGTTTTCATTTTTAGCTCTACTGATCAGAGATCAGCAGAGCTTATGCCGTGGTGCGGCGTCCGTCGTCTGTCCGTCCGTCTGTCCGTCCGTTAACTTTTTTTTTGTAGCGACTACTCCTCTGAAACTACAGAATAGATTTTCATGAAACTTTACAGAAATGTTGCCCATGAAGTCTAGTTGATCCTAGCAAAAATTCATGTAGATGTGAAATCCTAGATGGCCGCCAAATCTAAAAATAGGTTTTTAAAAAACAAGTTTGTAGCGACTACTTCTTGAAAACTCTAAGGGATATTGCTATGGGACTTTTTCTAAAATGATCAACATGACATGATGTTGGTCCTTGTCGAAAATCGTTTTGATTCGACGTTAAACATGGCTGCCAGCGGCCATCTTTGTTTACATAGAGTTATATAATGAAAACTTGTAGCGACTACTCCTCTGAAACTACTTGACAGATTTTCATGAAACTTCACAGGAATGTTGCTCTTGATGTCTAATTGATCCTAGCAAAATTTCAGGTTGGCCGGAAATTCAAGATGGCCGCCACGGCTAAACATAGATTTTTAAAAAATAAGTTTGTAGCGACTACTTCTTGAAAACTATAAGAGATATTGATATGGGACTTTTTCTAAAATTATCAGCATGACATGATGGTTATCCGAGTCGAACATTATTTTGATTTGACGTTGAACATGGCTGCCAGTGGCCATCTTTGTTTACATAGAGTTATATAATGATAACTTGTAGCGACTACTCCTCTGAAAATACTTGACGGATTTTCATGAAACTTCACACGAATGTTGCTCTTGATGTCTTATTGATCCTTGCAAAATTTCAGGTCGGCCGGAAATTCAAGATGGCCGCCATGGCTAAAAATAGATTTTCAAAATACAAGTTTGTAGCGACTACTTCTTGAAAACTATAAGTGATATTGATATTGGACTTTTTCTAAAATGATCAGCATTACATGATGGTTATTCAAGTCGAACATTATTTTGATTCGACGTTAAACATGGCTGCCTGAGTGGCCATGTATGTTTACATAAGAGTTATATAATGATAACTTGTAGCGACTACTCCTCTGAAACTACTTGACGGATTTTCATGAAACTTCACACGAATGTTGCTCTTGATGTCTTATTGATCTTAGCAAAATTTCAGGTCGGCCGGAAATTCAAGATGGCCGCCATGGCTAAAAATAGATTTTTAAAAAATAAGTTTGTAGCGACTACTTCTTGAAAACTATAAGAGATATTGATATGGGACTTTTTCTAAAATGATCAGCATGACATGATGGTTATCCGAGTCGAACATTATTTTGATTCAATGTTAAACATGGCTGTCAGTGGCCATCTTTGTTTACATAGAGTTATATAATGAAAACTTGTAGCGACTACTCCTCTGAAACTACTTGACGGATTTTCATGAAACTTCACAGGAATGTTGCTCTTGATGTCTAATTGATCCTAGCAAAATTTCAGGTCGGCCTGAAATTCAAGATGGCCACCACGGCTAAAAATAGATTTTCAAAAAAACAGTTTGTAGCGACTACTTCCTGAAATCAAAATCGATCAGTAGAGCTTCAAGGTCATTGACCTCTTGTTTCTTCTTATTCTACCGTAGGTTTAAATATGTTGTTGATGCAATATAATCACAAGTCTATGAAAGAGTTATTTGATACTATAGATTTTAGTCTTGTTTTAGATTTCCTAAAAGAAATCACACTATATCAATCATTATAATGTGTTCTTATATATATACTTGTTTATATACCCGTTATATAGCCGTTGACGGGCATTTGTTGATTTACATAATATTATATAGTTTATATTACTACCATATCATCCTTTTTCTTTTTTTTTTCTTCATAGTTTTATCTTTATATATTTACATTAATTTTTAATTAATACTTAATTTTTTCATCTTTTGTCGTTTTTTGCGCACAATATGACCTGTTTATGTGTCGACGTGCTGTAAAACACCATTCATTCATTCAGTAATATTGAAAAACAATTTGCTTCTTATAATTGATACTACTGATTGAACAAATGCATGTTATGTGAAAAACTAACGGGACGCTATTATTTTTTTAAAAAGTCAAGATTGCACTGTGTCCCTTTTTATAAGGAGGAATAATTGTCACATTATTTGCAGTTGTGAGTTTATTTTATGTTTAAATACGAGATTAATATAATAATAAAAGCCAAGCAGCAGATCGTCGAAGCTAGCTGTTTGAAATTTCAGGTCATAATAATGAATTTTATCACATAACGTCCCTTGTTAGCAGTGTCGAACACCCATTTAATATTCTATTGTATGACACACGTGTAATACAACCTGGAACAATTTTGATTGGTTGAGTTAAACCTTTAACACTACGCAAGTTTATTAACTGAAACTATTTTATTTATTATAAATTCACCCAGATCTGAGTCATAAACTTATTATTTGTGCCAGCTTATAAAAATAATACAGGTAATACAAAACATTGTTGTTGGTTTGTTAAAAAGTTGGCATAAACTGCTATTTTGTAAAGAGGTAAAACACAAACTCTTTTATACGCAACGTTATGTGTGAGACGCGACGTTACGACGTCACATATTTTATGACATTTTGATGCTAAAGTGTGTCTGACGTCGTGGCGGTTCTATGTACATCTGAAATATTTTTTACTAATTTGATTGCAATGTTATGTGATAAAAAGAATCTTACACTCGTTCCTATTTCATATAAGATTTATGAAACAAGTTATGAATTATTTTTAATTTTAACTCGCCAAAAGGCTCGTTAAAATAAAAATAATTCCTAACTCGTTTCATAAATCTTGTATGAAATGGGAACTCGTTTAAGATCCTCTATATACAAATGTGTTGTATTCAAAACTATAACGTGTCCTTCCTTCGTGTACATGATTTTAGTTTTCAAACCCCAGAGTTCTTGGTGGTGGATAGCATTATAAATATGCACTCCTTGGGGTCTTCTATTAAAACACGGACCCGGTTTTGAACACAAGAAGCTACATTGCATAGGCAATCCTAATATACTCACCAAACAAACAAAATTACGTCCTTTTTTTGAATATATTATCATACAAAAATCGTATGAAACTTCTATTATAAAAAAAGCATAAACATTTTGAAAATGTTTTATATGAGAAGTATATGTGGCTCCTTTTTCTCGTGATAATACATGCATGCATATGTTTATGTTTATTATATATATGGCAAAATTCCTTATGTACCACAATTTTATTGTTAATTTTAGTAAGAATACTGGTGTAAGTGTTTGTTTGGTGTTTAACGTCATTTTCTAGCAAACTTTAGACTTATGTATGATGGTCGATATTTTGTGGTGGAGGTGGACCACCCACTTATTCCTGGGTAGATGGTGCCTCCCACTTATTCCTGGGTAGATGGTGCCTCCCACTTATTCCTGGGTAGATGGTGCCTCCCACTTATTCCTGGGTAGATGGTGCCTCCCACTTATTCCTGGGTCCCACTTATTCCTGGGTAGATGGTGCCTCCCACTTATTCCTGGGTAGATGGTGCCTCCCACTTATTCCTGGGTAGATGGTGCCTCCCACTTATTCCTGGGTAGATGGTGCCTCCCACTTATTCCTGGGTAGATGGTGCCTCCCACTTATTCCTGGGTAGATGGTGCCTCCCACCATCCATCATACTGGTGTAAGAACGTTGACTAATGACCATGGCCCGTTTCAGGTCATCACTGTCCTCACTGTGACCGTGCAAGTTACTGAAGGCTTGTACGCGGACAAGGCTACCTGCCTATGAACTGTTGTTGTTACTATTTCAGGTGATCACCGCCCACGCTGTGACCGTGCCAGTAACTGAAGGCTTGAATGCTGACATGGGAGGTTACCTGCCCATACACTGCATCTATCAGCTGTTGAAGAGTAGAGCTTTCTCAAAATATAAAGTTCCTATCAAGGTAAGGGATGATATCTGTGCAAGTTTTCTTTTTAAAATAGCTATCCCGCCATCAACAGCCAAGGTTTACAACATATATACACCATTTCTAAACCTACTGATGATGCAATACATAAATAATTTACCCATTTTGAGAATCCAAACTCTATCAACACAATAGAAATGGCTTTAACCAGCCAGGCCAAACCCCAAAACTGGAGCATCGAATTAAGAGTTACCAACACATAATTCATTTTATGCATATGCAATCATGAGTATTTTCAGACGTCGTAAATGAAACTTTACTTCATGAGTATTTTCAGAACTCGTAAATGAAACTTCTAACCTGTACATATACATTATTATATGACCTAAACACCTGGCTATCTAGAGTTTTGATATTTTTAGTGTAATTTTGCCATTATTTGGCGGGGTTAGCTACTTTGAACATTAAAAAAAAAAATCCGCTGCTTTTATCCCTCAGCTGCATGTTTGAAAAAATAAAAATACTGGCCTATGCAAGTATACCCACCTTAATATATTTTAATATTAACTGAAATAGCAATCAAAAGCATATGTTATCATGTCATTGTGATTTTATCAGTATTTTAAAATGTCATATATACAATGGCCTCCTTGTGTGTTATAGTTCTTACTTCTGTGATTGTTTCAGGACTGGATATATCACCAGATATGTCATTGCTCCAGGTTCTTTCAGGACAAATCTATCGCCAGATGTGTTATTGGTCCAAGTTCTTACTTTTGCGTTTGTTCCAGGACTGGATTTATTGCCAGATGTGTCATTGCTCCAGGTTCTTGCTTGTGTGTATGTTTCAGGGCTGGATCTATTGCCAGATGTGTCGTTGCTCCAGGTTCTTGCTTGTGTGTTTGTTTCAGGACTGGATCTGTCGCTAGCTGTGTCATTTCTCCAAGTTCTTACTTTTGTGTTTCTTTCAGGACTGGATCTATCGCCAGATGTGTCATTGCTCAAACTTCTTACTATGGTGTTTGTTTCAGGACTGGATCTATAGCCAGATGTGTCTTTGCTCCAGGTTCTTATTCTTGTGTTTGTGTCAGGACTGGATCTTGCTCCAAGTTCTTACTCTTGTGTTTGTTTCAGGACTGGATCTATAGCCAGACGTGTCTTTGCTCCAGGTTCTTACTCTTGTGTTTGTTTCAGGACTGGTTCTATAGCCAGATGTGTCTTTGCTCCAAGTTCTTACTTTTGTGTTTGTTTCAGGACTGGATCTATCGCCAGATGTGTTATTGCTCCAAGTTCTTACTTTTGTGCTTGTTTCAGGACTGGATTTATCGCCAGATGTGTCATTGCTCAAAGTTCTTACTATGGTGTTTGTTTCAGGACTGGATCTATAGCCAGATGTGTCTTTGCTCCAGGTTCTTACTCTTGTGTTTGTGTCAGGACTGGATCTATCGCCAGATGTGTTATTGCTCCAGGTTCTTACTCTTGTGTTTGTGACAGGACTGGATCTATAGCCGGATGTGTCTTTGCTCCAAGTTCTTACTTTTGTGCTTGTTTCAGGACTGGATTTATCGCCAGATGTGTCATTGCTCAAAGTTCTTACTATGGTGTTTGTTTCAGGACTGGATCTATAGCCAGATGTGTTATTGGTCCAAGTTCTTACTATGGTGTTTGTTTCAGGACTAGATCTATCGCCAGATGTGTTATTGCTCCAAGTTCTTACTCTTTTGTTTGTTTCAGGACTGGATTTATCGCCAGATGTGTCATTGCTCAAAGTTCTTACTATGGTGTTTGTTTCAGGACTAGATCTATCGCCAGATGTGTTATTGCTCCAAGTTCTTACTCTTTTGTTTGTTTCAGGACTGGATCTATCGCCAGATGTGTCTTTGCTCCAAGTTCTTACTTTTGTGTTTGTGTCAGGACTGGATCTATCGCCAGATGTGTTATTGCTCCAGGTTCTTACTCTTGTGTTTGTGTCAGGACTGGATCTATAGCCGGATGTGTCTTTGCTCCAAGTTCTTACTTTTGTGCTTGTTTCAGGACTGGATTTATCGCCAGATGTGTCATTGCTCAAAGTTCTTACTATGGTGTTTGTTTCAGGACTGGATCTATCGCCAGATGTGTTATTGGTCCAAGTTCTTACTATGGTGTTTGTTTCAGGACTAGATCTATCGCCAGATGTGTTATTGCTCCAAGTTCTTACTCTTTTGTTTGTTTCAGGACTGGATTTATCGCCAGATGTGTCATTGCTCAAAGTTCTTACTATGGTGTTTGTTTCAGGACTAGATCTATCGCCAGATGTGTTATTGCTCCAAGTTCTTACTCTTTTGTTTGTTTCAGGACTGGATCTATCGCCAGATGTGTCTTTGCTCCAAGTTCTTACTTTTGTGTTTGTTTCAGGGCTGGATCTATAGCCAGATGTGTCTTTGCTCCAAGTTCTTACTCTGGATCTATCGATGTGTCTTTGCTCCAAGGTCTTTGCTCCAAGTTCTTACTCTTGTGTTTGTTTCAGGACTGGATCTATAGCCGGATGTTTCAGGACTGGATCTAAAGCCAGATGTGTCTTTGCTCCAAGTTCTTACTTTTGTGTTTGTTTCAGGGCTGGATCTATAGCCAGATGTGTCTTTGCTCCAAGTTCTTACTCTGGATCTATCGATGTGTCTTTGCTCCAAGGTCTTTGCTCCAAGTTCTTACTTTTGTGTTTGTTTCAGGACTGGATCTATAGCGGGATGTTTCAGGACTGGATCTAAAGCCAGATGTGTCTTTGCTCCAAGTTCTTACTTTTTTGTTTGTGTCAGGACTGGATCTATCGCCAGATGTGTTATTGCTCCAGGTTCTTACTCTTGTGTTTGTGTCAGGACTGGATCTATAGCCGGATGTGTCTTTGCTCCAAGTTCTTACTTTTGTGCTTGTTTCAGGACTGGATTTATCGCCAGATGTGTCATTGCTCAAAGTTCTTACTATGGTGTTTGTTTCAGGACTGGATCTATCGCCAGATGTGTTATTGCTCCAAGTTCTTACTCTTTTGTTTGTTTCAGGACTGGATCTATCGCCAGATGTGTCTTTGCTCCAAGTTCTTACTTTTGTGTTTGTTTCAGGGCTGGATCTATAGCCAGATGTGTCTTTGCTCCAAGTTCTTACTCTGGATCTATCGATGTGTCTTTGCTCCAAGGTCTTTGCTTCAAGTTCTTTCTCTTGTGTTTGTTTCAGGACTGGATCTATAGCCGGATGTTTCAGGACTGGATCTAAAGCCAGATGTGTCTTTGCTCCAAGTTCTTACTTTTGTGTTTGTTTCAGGGCTGGATCTATAGCCAGATGTGTCTTTGCTCCAAGTTCTTACTCTGGATCTATCGATGTATCTTTGCTCCAAGGTCTTTGCTCCAAGTTCTTACTCTTGTGTTTGTTTCAGGACTGGATCTATAGCCAGATGTTTCAGGACTGGATCTAAAGCCAGATGTGTCTTTGCTCCAAGTTCTTACTTTTGTGTTTGTTTCAGGACTGGATCTATCTCCAGATGTGTTATTGCTCCAAGTTCTTACTTTTGTGTTTGTTTCAGGACTGGATCTATAGCCAGATGTGTCTTTGCTCCAAGTTCTGACTTTTGTGTTTGTTTCAGGACTGGATCTATAGCCAGATGTGTCTTTGCTCAAAGTTCTTACTCTTGTATTTGTTTCAGGACTGGATCTATCGTCAGATGTGTCATTGCTCCTTCCCACTCCACCCACTGTTACCATCACTACTGGAGGTGTACGTCAACTCTATACTTGTCAAGAGTGCCAAAGCTGACCACACAAATGAACCAATAGAAACACATGAGATTGCAAAACTTTTTAAGGATTCTGTTTTCATCAAGGTACATTGCTTTTACAGTTTGAGCTATTCATTAAAACATACATGAGACCCCATGAAGGCGGTTTTCAACATAGTTGTTTATTAAATTGCCTTCCAGTTATGGAATAGCTCTTTCAAGAAAGTGATGTGAATTATATTAAATGTTGATACCACAAAATTCATGGAATGTCCTTCATCTACTACTCGAAGTAAATTTATTTCCTTGTTAAACTATTGAACAAATGAATGTAATCTTAAACTCACCATTTGTAATTAAAATGTATATAGCTATAACTTCAAGTAAGAATATGAAAACAGTCTATATAGATAAAAAAAAAAGAAAAAGAAAGTCATGTCAAATTTAGGTTTCCTTTCAATAAATTATCGATTTTAAGTTTGCACTCTTTTAATACAGTTTGTTCGTAATGATTAGGCGAATGTACACATAGTAATTGTATGTGATGTCTCACTGCAAGTATGTAAATGGCAGACATGACTGAAGCATCTATAAAATGTCATCATCATCATCCAGTAATCCAAATCATCCCCTTACATCATCACCCTTACATCATCATCATCCAAATCATCACCCTTGCATCATCACCCTTACATCATCATCATCCAAATCATCATCCTCACATCATTCACCCTTACATCATCATCCACATCCTAATCAACATACCGGTAATCATCATAATCGTCCCAGGCTATAAAACTCCATTTATGTCATTTCTTCTATAGTCTGAGGATAGGGTTGTGACTGGAGAGGTGAACCTGACACCCCAGCTGTGTATGCTGTATTATGTACTTCTGTATGAAGATACACTGGATAGCCAGAGGAAGAACCTCAGTAAGTATCATCAACCTGACACATCAGCTGTGTATGCTGTATTATGTACTTCTGTATGAAGATACACTGGATAGCCAGAGGAAGAACCTCAGTAAGTATCATCAACCTGACACCCCAGCTGTGTATGCTGTATTATGTACTTCTGTATGAAGATACACTGGATAGCCAGAGGAAGAACCTCAGTAAGTATCATCAACCTGACACCCCAGCTGTGTATGCTGTATTATGTACTTCTGTATGAAGATACACTGGATAGCCAGAGGAAGAACCTCAGTAAGTATCATCAACAGGGGTGTGATTCTTCCTCGAAATTGCTGATTTCCGTGGTTCCGATGGTCCGAGGGGTCACTTTTCCAATTCGTCCAGATCCGAGGAGTTTTTTTTTCAGGGGGGGTGAGGGCCGTATTTTTGGCCGAAAAAATCCGACTTTTACACGTTTGCCCCGTAATATCCTGTAAAATCCGAGATCCCGAGATCTACACGTTTTACATCCTGGCAATTTCTCAATAGTTTTCTGTCGCGAGTTTTCATTGGTCTTTGTTGTTTATCTGATCCAATCAAAGCGCCTCTTGTAATGTGAAGCTGAGATAAAAAAAAAAAAGAAAAAAATGTCCGCTGTGAATTTGTTTGTTTTGTTTTGAGAGATGGTTACGCGGAAAACATGGCCAAAATCTTGGAAAGATCGGCGGACACACGAGAGATCAAAAAAATAGATAGTGATTGTAAAAATAAGTTTAAGTGGGAGTGGTTAGAAATCGTAAATAATGACGTACCGTTGAGTGTAAGCTTTCGGAAATAGTTAATACTTGATCTTTAAAATTTAGTCTTTGGAAATTTTCTCATTTTAATAAATATATCAGTTGTATTTCATTAGTCAAATAACCAATGATAATGAGATTAATTATTACAAATTACTTGATTTTCATCTATTTCTTTTAAATTTCTACAGTTGATACACTAACAATGATAATAAAATAGTAAAACTTACCCTTTTCTTGTTTTAAAATGTCACACCAAACAACCCATAAGCATATCAGAAATGGACTTAAAATGATTTAAAACAGCTAAAATCCAGGAGCTTTCGGGGCTTCGCCCCCTGAAACCCTACAAGGGCGCTGCCCCTTGACCCCGTAAGGGGACTTGCAGTCCCCTTAACCCCTCACTCAAATTTTCCTCCCTTTTGTTCAAAGGCCAATCACACCCCTGCATCAACCTGACACCCCAACTGTGTATGCTGTATTATGTACTTCTGTATGAAGATACACTGGATAGCCAGAGGTAGAACCTCAGTAAGTATCATCAACCTGACACCCCAGCTGTGTATGCTGTATTATGTACTTCTGTATGAAGATACACTGGATAGCCAGAGGAAGAACCTCAGTAAGTATCATCAACCTGACACTCCAACTGTGTATGCTGTATTATGTACTTCTGTATGAAGATACACTGGATAGCCAGAGGAAGAACCTCAGTATCATCAACCTGACACCCCAGCTGTGTATGCTGTATTATGTACTTCTGTATGAAGATACACTGGATAGCCAGAGGAAGAACCTCAGTAAGTATTATCAACCTGACACTCCAGCTGTGTATGCTGTATTATGTACTTCTGTATGAAGATACACTGGATAGCCAGAGGAAGAACCTCAGTAAGTATCATCAACCTGACACCCCAGCTGTGTATGCTGTATTATGTACTTCTGTATGAAGATACACTGGATAGCCAGAGGAAGAACCTCAGTAAGTATTATCAACCTGACACCCCAGCTGTGTATGCTGTATTATGTACTTCTGTATGAAGATACACTGGATAGCCAGAGGAAGAACCTCAGTAAGTATCATCAACCTGACACCCCAGCTGTGTATGCTGTATTATGTACTTCTGTATGAAGATACACTGGATAGCCAGAGGAAGAACCTCAGTAAGTATCATCAACCTGACACCCCAGCTGTGTATGCTGTATTATGTACTTCTGTATGAAGATACACTGGATAGCCAGAGGAAGAACCTCAGTAAGTATCATCAACCTGACACCCCAGCTGTGTATGTTGTATTATGTACTTCTGTATATTGAGATACACTGGATAGCCAGAGGTAGAACCTCAGTAAGTATCATCAACCTGACACTCCAGCTGTGTATGCTGTATTATGTACTTCTGTATGAAGATACACTGGATAGCCAGAGGAAGAACCTCAGTAAGTATCATCAACCTGACACCCCAGCTGTGTATGCTGTATTATGTACTTCTGTATGAAGATACACTGGATAGCCAGAGGTAGAACCTCAGTAAGTATCATCAACCTGACACTCCAGCTGTGTATGCTGTATTATGTACTTCTGTATGAAGATACACTGGATAGCCAGAGGAAGAACCTCGGTAAGTATCATCAACCTGACACCCCAGCTGTGTATGCTGTATTATGTACTTCTGTATGAAGATACACTGGATAGCCAGAGGAAGAACCTCAGTATCATCAACCTGACACCCCAGCTCTGTGTATGCTGTATTATGTACTTCTGTATGAAGATACACTGGATAGCCAGAGGAAGAACCTCAGTAAGTATCATCAACCTGACACCCCAGCTCTGTGTATGCTGTAGTATGTACTTCTGTATGAAGATACACTGGATAGCCAGAGGAAGAACCTCAGTAAGTATCATCAACCTGACACCCCAGCTCTGTGTATGCTGTATTATGTACTTCTGTATGAAGATACACTGGATAGCCAGAGGAAGAACCTCAGTAAGTATCATCAACCTGACACCCCAGCTGTGTATGCTGTAGTATGTACTTCTGTATGAAGATACACTGGATAGCCAGAGGAAGAACCTCAGTAAGTATCATCAACCTGACACCCCAGCTGTGTATGCTGTATTATGTACTTCTGTATGAAGATACACTGGATAGCCAGAGGAAGAACCTCAGTAAGTATCATCAACCTGACACCCCAACTGTGTATGCTGTATTATGTACTTCTGTATGAAGATACACTGGATAGCCAGAGGAAGAACCTCAGTAAGTATCATCAACCTGACACCCCAACTGTGTATGCTGTATTATGTACTTCTGTATGAAGATACACTGGATAGCCAGAGGAAGAACCTCAGTAAGTATCATCAACCTGACACACCAGCTGGGTATGCTGTATTATGTATTTCTGTATGAAGATACACTGGATAGCCAGAGGAAGATCATCAACCTGACACCCCAACTGTGTATGCTGTATTATGTACTTCTGTATGAAGATACACTGGATAGCCAGAGGAAGAACCTCAGTAAGTATCATCAACCTGACACCCCAGCTCTGTGTATGCTGTATTATGTACTTCTGTATGAAGATACACTGGATAGCCAGAGGAAGAACCTCAGTAAGTATCATCAACCTGACACCCCAGCTGTGTATGCTGTAGTATGTACTTCTGTATGAAGATACACTGGATAGCCAGAGGAAGAACCTCAGTAAGTATCATCAACCTGACACCCCAGCTGTGTATGCTGTATTATGTACTTCTGTATGAAGATACACTGGATAGCCAGAGGAAGAACCTCAGTAAGTATCATCAACCTGACACCCCAACTGTGTATGCTGTATTATGTACTTCTGTATGAAGATACACTGGATAGCCAGAGGAAGAACCTCAGTAAGTATCATCAACCTGACACCCCAACTGTGTATGCTGTATTATGTACTTCTGTATGAAGATACACTGGATAGCCAGAGGAAGAACCTCAGTAAGTATCATCAACCTGACACCCCAACTGTGTATGCTGTATTATGTACTTCTGTATGAAGATACACTGGATAGCCAGAGGAAGAACCTCAGTAAGTATCATCAACCTGACACCCCAGCTCTGTGTATGCTGTATTATGTACTTCTGTATGAAGATACACTGGATAGCCAGAGGAAGAACCTCAGTAAGTATCATCAACCTGACACCCCAGCTGTGTATGCTGTAGTATGTACTTCTGTATGAAGATACACTGGATAGCCAGAGGAAGAACCTCAGTAAGTATCATCAACCTGACACCCCAGCTGTGTATGCTGTATTATGTACTTCTGTATGAAGATACACTGGATAGCCAGAGGAAGAACCTCAGTAAGTATCATCAACCTGACACCCCAACTGTGTATGCTGTATTATGTACTTCTGTATGAAGATACACTGGATAGCCAGAGGAAGAACCTCAGTAAGTATCATCAACCTGACACACCAGCTGGGTATGCTGTATTATGTATTTCTGTATGAAGATACACTGGATAGCCAGAGGAAGATCATCAACCTGACACCCCAACTGTGTATGCTGTATTATGTACTTCTGTATGAAGATACACTGGATATCCAGAGGAAGAACCTCAGTAAGTATTATCAACCTGACACCCCAACTGTGTATGCTGTATTATGTACTTCTGTATGAAGATACACTGGATAGCCAGAGGAAGAACCTAAGTAAGTATCATCTAAGACCAGCATTTAGTTTAACCACTATTTCTTCTGACTTGAGTTAGTTTATTTGATTTTATTTGCATGTACTTAAATATGTTCACTTCATAATTATATGGCTGAGCGTTACAATCTCGATTTGTAAAGACACTTATTACTCCCAGTTTCTTGAATAGCTTTATGTCGCCACACTTTTATTTCGACCCAACATTATTTAAGTTTGAGCCAGAATTTGGAACATCATCTGTGATGTTTTACAAAATTTATGACATTACATAACTTTCATGATAAGTGTACGCCATGGTGACTCAGTTTTGCACCGGCATAGTCTTGCATAATTGTTCAGCCTAATATTAAAAGAGAAATATATATGGTCACCCACATACTATCAGGTTTGTAATAATGCATATCTGCATAGCAGTAAGTAAACAACTGTAGCCCCATGTGGTTACTGGGTGTAGAATAGGACCACTACAAAACCTGCTAGAGAAAGAGGGATAAGACCTCCATCTTCATATTCATTTTGTCATGCTCATGACCGTGTTTGTGAAAACGTGACTCCATCGTAAATGGATTGTCTACTATTGATTTTGCATCAACTCTGCAGTTCTGCAGGTTAGAAGTTTCTAGGCCCATTCTTTATATTTTATCTTGATGTAAACGGAGGATGAGTCTGACATGTTCATTTCTGTTTGGCGCCATGTAACCTTTCTTATGTTGGTGTGCCGTAAACCCAATTTAAGTCTGTCTTTTCAGAAAATGTTCATTGCATTTGTTCGATATAATTGCAGTGCTGGCAGGTCGAGCCGTGGAGTCGTATCCTGACAGCCTCATGTCCACAATCCCCATCAACTATCTCATACAACAAGCCCAGAAGAAACAGGACCTGTATGGCAGCTTGTTCTCATCACTTCTCAAGTAAGTCCGATTCTCAATGTCGACTGTCTCTTTGTTATATGCACGCTTTCACTATTAAAGTGAAGTGGGGGCTGAGGAATCACATTGTCCATAACATCCTGTCACTAAGCACATTTTTGTCCCATCCCATCGTGCCGAGTCCCGTAACACATTTTCATTACTTGCATTCCTCGAACAGTTTTCAATGGGTTTTTCCCAAACTTCATAACAACTGATAACCTTATTTGTCCCTCTACATCACCCATTTACAGAATTATGGCCCTTTGTTTGACCTAAAATTTAAGTGGGGGTATTCATCACCTTCAGTGATAGTTTAAGTAATGATTGGTCGCAAGTTAATTCATGATCACTGCAATCATCAGACTATCAATCTATTGTAGATCACTGTCTGTTTTGTTTGCAATCTACGGACGGTATCATCATCTTGTTTGTCTCTCAGTGAAATGTAGTCCTAATGTAGCATGACACATCCGCAAATAAACACTATTTACAGAAAAAGCTTTTGATTTTGTTTTATGCACCTGTAATTTATCAGTACGAGATTTGGAGTTTACAATATTTTGAAGTAATCTCAACAAAGGTCTATAATATTAAAATGACATAAGTAATGCTATATGACCTACATGTATGCAAATGCGAAAGGAAGGTGAATCCACAGTTTCACATCCAATGCCAATAATTACATGATTCTAGTTCTACCATTACTTTTACAGACTACTTGTTAAACCAGTTTCAAGTTGATATTTCCTCCTTGTTTTTTAGTGCGATAAATAATAGTTCAGTTACCTATTAATGACCATTAATTCATTATTAATGACCATTAATTCATTCATTATTAATGGTACAGAATAGAGTGACCATTACATATTTAAAACAAGAATTAATGGCTATATTTAATGGTTTTGATGATTTTCATTGTGTTTTCATGGTATTTTCATGGCATTTTAATGGTTTTGTAGTAGTGAGAATACTTGTTAAACCAGTTTCAAGTTGATATCCCCTCCAATATTCCCGCAGGTTACTTGTGACCCAGTTTCCACACCTGTGTATTATAGAAGACTGGTTAGAGGAAACCATGAAGTCCACAGTGAAGGGCCAACACAC
Source organism: Cyrtodaria siliqua (assembly GCA_037043455.1). NCBI lineage: Eukaryota > Metazoa > Mollusca > Bivalvia > Adapedonta > Hiatellidae > Cyrtodaria > Cyrtodaria siliqua. The sequence goes on from JAWPHD010011194.1 coordinate 71,598, forward strand.
CGTAGTGGCTAGCAGGGTCAGGTGTACCGTGGAGCAGTTTAAAGATGGTACTGTATAACTACTTTGTACCATCTTAGTACCGGGTGTTGGGAGCGGCATGTTCTGGTGGTTGTGTGGTTGTGTGGTAGTGTGGTTGCTTGGTAAATGAAAGGTTGCCAGTTTGAGATGCTGAGATCAATGTGATCAATTTTCTTGTGACTCTAATTTACTTAAAAATGATTATTTTGGCAAAATGCTACTTTTCATGCCCCAGAAGGGAGGCATATAGTAATGGCACTGTCCGTTTTCGTTTCTTGTCCATTCGTTCATCTATCCGAAAGAATCCTGTTTCAGCCATAATAGTACTGAAGGGAATTGCATGGAACTTCACAAAAGATCACATGTGGAGGTCAAAGGTATAACAAACTTTTCGAGGGCATTTGTCACGTACTATGACATGTCTTGCTATGTAGCAATTTATATAGTGTATCTACAGTGCTTTATCCAGCATGAGTACAAATCAATACCTTTACATTTTAAAGTTCAGCAAACTCATATTTAATAGTGACTAGCACACTGAAGAATATTATATAGACAATTTTAAATGTGTTGCCATTAAATGATTTTATCAAACTCGTTCAGTAAAATTTATAACAGAGGTCAGAGTTTGAATGGGGTCTTGTCCTCAGTCCAATATGATTACCATTACTGTACCATATGATCTATGGCATTTCGCTTCTTTCAGCTCTGCATGCCCTGCCGGACTGCCCCACAGACATGTTGGTGATGCTGCAACGCATTCTGACTCTGCCAGTAGAGGAGTTATTGCCCTTTAGTGATGAGATTGTGAGTTGTCTTCCCTTGATATTGTCTCCTACAATACCCAGGAAGGTGGTTGATCTCGTGAAACAAGTCTGGTTTAAACTACATTCTCTCACACCCAGAAGGTATGAGTTACTTCCCTTTTCATCATCACTACTAGTAGGATTCAATAATTGTCTGCCCTTGTCAGATCTCGTTTTTTCAAAGACAATGAGATTTTAGGCAATGGCACATTTGTTAGCTGTTTTATTTGATGATTACTACTCCAAAAACACTAAATCAAATGGCGGCAATTGCACAAAGAATGTTTGGTGAATACTTCATCTACTTCCATGTAATTCCTTTATTAAGGTTATTCAATTAAAGCATACATGGGACCACAGGAAGGCACTTTTGAAATTGAACACCCACCCATAGATGCAAAATTGAGTAGAAAAAGCCAAGTTTCGGAAAATATGGTTCACCCATAGATTTTTATTAAATTGCCTTCCTGGGGTCCCGGGTATGTTTTAATGAAATAGCCCTCGAAAGACCACCTCTGTTAAGATACCAACTGCTTCAAAAGACCATTATTTCAGTTTCCAGTTATATTTCTTGAAGTTAAAATTTACCTGTATTAAGAGACCACCTGTGGTAAGAGACGTTTCCTTTAGTTATCTCTTGAAGACAATGTAGCGACACAGCCTAAGAAGGTGTATTATTGGGAGTACTGAAAAATTTGAAAAAGGTGAAATAATTATCTAAATCGGATGATAAACATAAAAGATATGACCATTTGGAAGGTTTTTCAAGAGATATGGGTGCCGCCATTTTGAGGAATATGACGTCATGGTTCTAAATTATGCAATATTGATAAATATCATTTAAAGCAGCGAAAATCGCTGCAAATGAATGCAAATTCCTTTACTGGTCATATAAAGCATATCGCCATTAAAGTACACATATTTTTCATACAGCTGACGTCATTTCTATTCCTATAAATCAGTAAATGTTCATATTTATAAATATACCATATATGGTCATTTAGAACTGTGATGCCTTAGCTCTCAAAATGGCGACTTCCATGTTCGTTTCAACAGAACCTTCAAATGATCATATCTTCTTTGTTTATCATCCGATTTTGATAATTCTTTCACTCTTATTCAAGTTCTTCAGAACTCCTAATAAAGACTGTAGTTGTGGTGCTACATTCCCTTTAATAATACAGGTTTGACTGTATTTTAATTATTCAGCCTCCGCCTGGCAACAGTGAATGCCCTGAGACCACTGACGAAAAAGAAGTTTAAGTTCTCGGTGTACACGGAGACGGATGTGACTGTGGATCCCCTCGTCATCCTCAGATGTGACGAACGAGTCTTCAGGTTGGTCGTCTCTTACACCCGCAAGCCCGACTGGGCAAGGATTTATCTATAGCTCTTCTTAATTTCTCATCGTAAAGCCTTTGATGGTATCTTTAGTGACAGAGAAGAAGAATATAGGGATGACTACGAAATGGAAACGGTGGAAGATCTTGCCATATCAGAATACCTTGTTAGGTGTTGTTTATATGCACCACATCAAAGAGTGAAAAATGCATATACCCTTGTCACTCCATGCAAACTTGATACATCTGTATGAGTAATATGTATTCTGATCAAAAGTTACGTCACCCTGACCAACTTTGACCTTATTTACGGAACATTATCATCCCCGTATTTCACAAGGGAATCACATTGTCCGTAACGTCCCATCATGTCGCATCCCGCAACACATTTTCATTACTTGCATTCCTCAAACAGTATTGAATGGGTTGTTCCCAAACTTCATATACACTTAACAACTGATGACCTTATGTCCCTCTACATCAGCCTTTGTTGATTGCCTATTTTATTACAGAATATGGCCCTTTGTTCGACTTAAAATTTAAGCTGGGGTATACATCACCTTCACTGATAGTTCTAGTTTTGGAATTGCTGAACACTTTGACAACAGGAATAAGGAGTCGAATTACATGGCATACTAGAACTACCGGTAATTTGAAACCAGGACATCCATTTGTCTAATGCTTTTAATGAAAGCGACCTTGGGTAACTGGGTAGAAGCTGTATCTTTATATAAACCTGATACAATGTTAAAATTTAGATATGACAAACTCAAGGTGGATGCCATTTGAAACAATTCTTCTATTATTTTAAGATTATGTTAAACATAAACATGTATTAAGAGTTATTTGTGGCTATTTTTGTTTATGAATGCCATTGTGAAAGTGTTTGAAACAAAAGAACACAAGAATTTATTGTAAAAGCATTCCGTCTGTGACTACCTTCCTAAAACACTTAATGAAAATAAACTGTTTCAGATGTGCTCCTATATTAGAAATTCTGTTACGCATACTCTCAGCCTACACGCTGGCATGTCGTGTCTACATGGAGACCCACATACAGTCCAATCCCGTGCTGGATGGCAACAACCAGACGGATCAGGACCGGCAGGAGCTAAAAGGGGCCCTCCTGGCCGCACAGGAAAGTGCAATCATACAGATCTTACTGGAGTACTGCATGGCCAGTGAGACAGAAAAACAGGTAAGAATTAGTGTACTGCATGGCCAATTAAGAGGGAAACATGGCAGATTAAGTGAGGAACATGACAGATACATGGCAGATTGAGTTAGAAGTATGGCGGATTAAGCAGGACACATGGCCACTAATGCATGTAACCTGGCAGCACTGATTGGTTGACTCTGTATGTGATCCGAGTATAAAAGACGTGCGATATTTTAAGTATTTTATAAATGCAACACTGTACAAGCTCTTTTACTTGAGAAATAGCCGAAAACCTCTAGATATATGTAGCAAGTAGCAAATAAAAAAAAATAATTAAATTTTAATTGTGAAAAAGATATATAATTAAATACATATTTTATCCCGTAATAGGCATGGAAAATGTAATAATTATATAAGTTTCATTTCTTGCAAGGGTTTATCAAGATTTCTGAGGATGGAAAAGTGATAAGCTAGCACACATTTGTTTATGTGGACGTATTTTCACTCTGGAATATAAATCCCGTATTGGAAAAGTCATGGTAATTAAACTCTATATATCGCACTCATGATGTTTTTTCTTGCCTCATAAAATATTTCTGGTACACATTACAATCATGCTTGACCATGTCTGCAGGAGGACTGTGGACTGTTGAACAATCTACGGGAGATCCAGTCTGTCATCTGTTCCTATATACATCAAACATTCATCTCCGATCCAAACTTGGCAAAACTACTTCACTTTCAGGTACGTATCCTTTCTTTATTAATTGTAGCCAGTTAAGGTAACATTGCATATCTTGAAAATGTTGCCTCTCAACATATGTCAGTGGGGATACAGGATTTAAGATTAGGGGGAACGCAAGTTTTATAAAAACTCTTTAAAATATAATATAAATGTGAAAATCGTATGTATTAGTTCATGTGGGGTTTATATACTAAAGGAAAAAGAAACGCAAATGCGTGCATCTGTTAAATTTTGTATTTCATGCTTTATTTGAGAATAATTTTCAAAATGAAATATTGTGGAGGTATCGGTGACGATTTTCGACCAATGGTAAATTAACAAAAGATTATTTGAACAAATAACACCATATAATTTATACTGACCCTGTAAAAATTTCGTTTCTTTTTTCCTTAAGTATATATGTTCCTGTGATAGCACCTAAAATCAATAAAAGATCGTAACCTTAAAACACAGTAGGAATAGTATCATATGATTTATACCACACCACATTTGAAAAGTCATTAAGTTTTCAGACCAAGCTGTTTAATAAACAATAAAAAACGAGGCCCAATTTAGTGTATTTAAGCCTTGTATATATTGCAGCACAATTTGATGGTATTATTTGTAGGAATGATATCTTAACTTCTTTCAGATCATCTTTAGTCCCTTTCAGTTTTGAATTTTAGTCAGTGGTTCTTTTAAAACAAGTTTTGATATAAATCATGTAACCGTGATTTATTTATGCCTGACAGGGTTACCCCAGTGAACTTCTTACCGTGACCGTGTCTGGTATCCCCTCTATGCACATATGTCTGGACTACATACCTGAGATGTTGAGCCAACCACAGATGGACAAACAGGTAAATATTCCTTATTTCGTGGGTATAAAACAATAGTTTTAAATATTAATCTAGCTTCCAGTAGCAAATTTATTAAATCATTTTAATTTTTAATTCTGTTTAAAGAGGCACTACCTATATCTACGCGATTTTTAATGTAAAATATTAAATACTCAATATTACTGCATTTATATGTATACAAAGCTATTTTATGAGTATTATAAGAAGAAACATGGTCCGTATTCCTGTTCTGTAAATTAGCCGTTTATTCCTGCCGGAGAACTACGTGTGTTTACGATTTTCTCGGACATGCGCAATGCGATTCAGTTGAACGAAAACAAACTATTCGGGGCAATTCCGATAGTAAACGAATCGTTCGGAACTCTTCGCCAATCCGACGAGGCAGTTCCGATTGTAAACGAATAAGATCGGAAAATCTCCGTCATCGGCTTGTCTAAAACAATTACGAATACAATTTCAAAAATCCGATCTTTTCAATCCTGTTTTTTTCCTAGCAAAACGCATATTACATTGGGTAAAATTATTGCCTTTCACCTTTTTTGTAGTCCTCTTTATGATTAAGTAAAGTTTATATCAATTGGTGGAATAAAATATATAGGTAGAGCCTCTTTAAAATGTAAACAACAAAATCATTATGTTTATTTCGGCCAATGTATCCTCTTTATACTGTAAAACTCTCAGCATGTGTTTATGTAAAACTTCTAAATCCCACCTGGGATCCAGTGACACCATTGTGGGATCCAGTGACACCATTGTGGGATCCAGTGACACCATTGTGGGATCCAGTGACACCATTGTTTGGTTGAATGGTGTTTAACATCATTTTCAGCACATTTTAGGCTACATAATTATGACGGTCTAATTTTGGGGTGGGGGTAGCGTCTCCGTGGTCTAGGGGTTAAACACGCTGCGTTTGAAATCTTCTCACCTCTCACCGCTGCGGGTTCAAATCCCACTGGCAGCTTGACTTGTGAGAAAGTGTCGATTTTTGCAGATGGCGGGAGGTATACAGTACTGGTTCTACCCAGGAATAAGAAGGTCACCACCTCCACCACCATAAAACAACAAAAAAAACAACATTATATCTAGCCTAAAATAATCTAAAAAATTACGTTAAACACGAAACAAAGAATATCTTTTTTTTTCCTGTGTAGAACCAGTATTCATAAGATTCGGCACTGAACAAATTGGTAATGTTTTATTGATTTTGTTTTCAGATATTTGCCATCAAGTTAACGTCCCACCTGTGTTGCCAGTATGCGTTGCCCAAGTCACTTAGTATTGCCAAGCTGTGTATCAATGTCATGTTTGCCATGATAGGAGGTGAGAATATGGTTTAATATTCGTAGCCTGTGCGTGTAGTTTGGTCAGTACCAATAGTATTCAATCTCAGGGTTGAACGTGAACTGCAAAAGTGAATGTTGGTTACTTTTTATGACCTTTTCATTCCAAACTGTTTTTCAGTTCAAGTTACTAATCAATTTTAGCTCGACTTTTTTCAAAGAAAAACAAAGAGCTTTTGTCATCACTTGATCGTCATCTGTGTCTGCATCTGTGTCCTGTTTAAGTTTGTATCTCCGAAACTACTTTACATAACGGAGTGAAACTTCACATATGTATTTGGCATCATTAGACAGGTTCTACAACCCATGCTTTTGTTTTAATTTTATTTCAAAATTATGGCTTTATGTGAGGAAGCTATCCAGCTGGCTTGCGGAACGTCGGTGGTTCTACCCAGGTGCCCGCCCGTGCACGAAAATTGCCCGGAGGGGCACCTGGGGTCTTCCTCCACCAGTGGAAGCTGGAAAGTCACCATATGACCTTAGCTGTTGGTGCGACTATAAAATCCAATTCAATCAATCAAAATTATGGCCCGTTTTATACTTGGAAAATTTGGTTAAAGTTTTGTATGTTAGCTTGTATGTCGAAAACTACTTTACATAAAGGATTGAAACTTCACACATGTATTCAGTATCATTAGACAACTTCATAGAGCCAGGTTCTATAACTCATGCTTTTATTTTAACAAAATTGGGGCCGCTTTTATAAAGTTTTGTATGTAAGTTTGTTAACATAGTCTTGTTTAAATTTAAAATGTTGGTTCAATCTTAGAATCCTCCTGAAGAATTCAATGACACATCACGCATGCATTCACTTTCATATGAAAAACTCGGAGACAAGTACCATTATACAGTATTTAAGTATCAGCCGTCTGATTAGAGGCTATGAAACATGAAAATAAATTATAGTATCAATTGATATTTATTCAAAGTATATAATCATCACCATCTAAATCTAAAAAAAATGTTGCTTATTATACTAACATTAGGTTTATTCTGAATATTAACGTCTTTTATTTTAGTTCTTGAAGAGAAGAAGCGTGTAGAGTTTTTCACGGAGACACTTCCATATATGGTGCGTGTTTGTCAGGCGTTCCCGCCCCTGTGTGAGGATGTGACGAGCCTGCTCATCCAGATAGGACGTGTCTGTTTGTCACATGTCACGGCCAGCAGTAATGTACCAGAATCAGGTAAGACAATAGTTTTATGACGACACATCTGTCACAGGGCACTCTTGCCCAGAAAATTCCCCTTAAAAGCTCTTCAGCTTAAAAAACAACATAAATTGCTCCAGAAAAGTTGTAAACAACAAATCTGCATGTGGGAAGAGTATAAATACATTTCATATTGAAAAGTACACCCTCTTAAAATCTCTTCTTATATTGAGATAAGAAAAGTGTAATTTGTTCCCCAGAAGTTAGAAATGACAACTCTGTATGTTATCGAACTTGGCATCGAACTTGGCTGTAGTGTTACCCTTGTCGGTGTCATAACTTCCGTACATCTAGTATAATGTCAGTATCTATCCAGTATAACAATAAAGAGTTCATTGGACTGGGCGAGTAAGGTGACTCATTAATATGATATTAAACTAGAAATGTGTCCATAGGACACGGATGCCCCCGGTATAAATTACTCGAGCTATGATTTCGCCAAAAAAAAGATAAGGTACAAGTGGGAGAAGCAGTGGTGAATGGATAAAATAATAGATATACAATCAATTATATGTGTTCAAAGTCAGTATATGCAACAATATATTTGTATATGAAAAGTATTTACATATATAAGATAACTCACTGTCTCATGATATTTCAGAGCACTGTCACCATCACATTTGAGAAGACTTGTCACTGGCATATCTCATCAGATATATAAGATAACTCACTGCCTCATCACATTTTAGAGCACTGTCACTGGCATATCACATCAGATTTATAAGATAACTCACTGTCCAATCACATTTCAGAGAACTAATACGGCACATAATATAATCAATAAGAGCACTCGCTGTCACATTACATCACATTTCAGAGAACTGTGAATGCACATAACATCATATATAAGGACATTGTCATAGGGACATTAATCACATTTCAGAGAACTGTCACTTTGTATTTTGTCCTGTTGAAGAAAAGAAGAGACATAGGTGTTGCTTTTTGGGCGTTGATGAAAGCCTCAACATTCAAGTTTTGCGTTTAGGTCTCTTTCTCAGCAGGTGTATGCATTTTCAATATTTGGTTATAGTTGTATCTTGGGTAGTACATCACAATGTGACAGTGCATTTGCGTATGTGACCTTCACCTTCCAAGTAAAGGGTAATTAACTTGTTATTGATGTATAATGACTCAAAGCACTGTAGGCGAGACAGTTTTAATACATGGATTTCTTGTTTTTATATTAGACTGTTAAGTAAGTGTTGAGATTGCATGGACTACTAAAAACAACATGAATTACATTACACTAGATTCTAAAGGAAGGTGAGAAACCACATTAAGGAATATTGTTTCAAATGGTTAAAAAAGTAATTGAAAACAAGTATAAATAGGAATTTCTTGAACCGAGGAAGTCATCCGTAATTTACTTCAATTACATAGAACGTGGAAATAGTCAAGGTTTCACTTTCTACAGATGTCTCTTGTCATTTCGCCATTTCCAACATATACGACAGTTGCTTTAAAAATGCATTTACTTCAGGAATTAACAATTCAGAAGCTGCACTGCTGTCAAAGATTACTGTTTCTTCTACAAGATGATTGCATGAATTTGGAATGAATGAAGTTCTGATTATTAAGTGATGTTGTTGAAAGAACATTTATGTTTGAATGTACCCATATTATGAATGTACACATATGAATGGTCATGTGATGAAATGTTGCCTACCTTACTCATGCAGAGTCCCAATAATCTCGTATTTCTGCATGATTTGCCCTACTTTAAGGCACTCCGCCTAATTATATCACATGCACATATTGTTATTGAGTGGATAGCACTAGTGGAAATCACAACTTTTTTTTTTTTGAAATGTCAAAAGGGGGCCTAACTCATGCATAAATTGAGTGATTGATAAATTGAGCGGAAATAGAACTTGACGTGTAATTTATAATTACACAGCTACACACCAAATACTCTTTCAGAAGTTATTGAGCAGAAACCAATTTGTTGCAGAAAACTAAGTCGAAAAGGGGCCACAACTCCTGCATAAAATGAGCAACGTTGACAAAACTAAGTCGAAAAGGGGCCACAACTCCTGCATAAAATGAGCAATGTTGACCGAAATCGAACTTGACCTGTATTTTATAATTACACAGCTACACACCAAATATTAATTACAAACATGGACCCTTTCAAAAGTTATTGAGCGGAAACCAATTTGTTGCAAAAAACTAAGTCGAAAAGGGTCACAACTCCTGCATAAAATATGCAACATTGACCGAAATCGAACTTGACCTGTATTTTATAATTACACAGCTACACACCAAATATTAATTACAAACATGGACCCTTTCAAAAGTTATTGAGCGGAAACCAATTTGTTGCAGAAAACTAAGTCGAAAAGGGTCACAACTCCTGCATAAAATATGCAACATTGACCGAAATCGAACTTGACCTGTATTTTATAATTACACAGCTACACACCAAATATTATAACAAACATGGACCCTTTCAAAAGTTATTGAGCCGATACCAATTCGGATGGGACGAATGCCGGGGGCATAAAAATGTGATTAATTGAATGTGCAGGTGATCTTTCGTGTAGACTTTGTTTCTTAATATTGTTTATAACATAATGTACATAACAGAAAAAAAAATGGTTGGAACAGAACCAAATGCTAATACAGGTCCTGACATTGGGGCAAGGTGAAGGGTTTGGTTAGAGTTTTCACAATTCATCATTATTCTGCAACCTTTTCAGGGATGGTTTTCGTATGTTGTGTGTAACTTTATTTAAAGTAAGTTTTAACCTTTCTGTAGTTCAAGGCACACTCTTCTTCCCCTGGGGCATGGGGCGAGGTTAAAATTGATACAAGTCAGCGTTATTCTTCAAAACTTTCATGGATGGCTTTTATATCTAGCATTTACTTTCAAATGCACATCCATCTACCTGCTGGTCTGCCTCTGGCAGAAGGTCAAGGTTTAAGTTTTGGTCAAAGTTTTAAAAGCCTGTGTACCGTTCAACCCTTTTTTCAACCCTTTCAGGTGTTGAATCCATTAACTACGCCCCATGATCGATATAATTTAATTGTTGTTATTAAATGTCCTTTAAATTATTGTTGTTTTTGTTGAGTTCACTTTTTTTTAATTATATTTAGCTTTTTATGTATAACATTTACAAATCTCCATTTACATAAATATTTATGATTTAGCAACAAAAACATGTTGAGTTGTCAATTTTTACAGACCAAACATTTTGCTTCGTTAAGACGATAGGGCGTTGATTTTTTATCCGATCTTTACCAAACTTTACCAGATTGTTAATGTCAATGATAGCTCGGACAAGTTCGAAAACCAGCCAGATCGGAACAGTTACAGTGGAGTTATGGCCCTTGATTTAGTTAAAAATGCTATATTTTGCCTCATTAAGACGATAGGGCCTCCATTTTTCTCCCGATCTTTACCAAACTTTACCAGATTGTTAGTGTCAATAAAAGCTCGGACAAGTTCGAAAACCAACCAGATCGGACCAGTAACAGCTGAGTTATGGCCCTTGATTTAGTTAAAAATGCTATATTTTGCCTCGTTAAGACGATAGGGCCTTCATTTTTCATCTGATCTTTACCAAATGTCAATAAAAGCTCGGACAAGTTTGAAAAACAGCCAAATCGGACCAGTAACAGCAGAGTTATGGCCCTTGATTTCGTTAAATTTGCAATATTTTGCCTTGTTAAGGCCTTCATTTTTCATCTGATCTTTACCAAACTTTACCAGATTTTTTTACTTATTTTTTCTTTCATTATTTTTATATTTCTTATTTATTTATTTATTTATATTTTTTTTTTGTTATCTCTACTGGCCAAGTTCGAAAACCAGCCAGATCAGACCAGTAATGGCGGAGTTATGGCTCTAGATTTAGTTAAAAATCCTATATTTTGCCTCTTTAAGACGATAGTCACTCGCTTCATTGATGTTATAAGAGCCAATTAGCCAGTATAGCATCCACAGGCCCTATTGGGCCTCTTGTTTTTCAGTTGTATTTGGATTGACACCAGTCTCTCTTCTAGATCGTCTCAAGTCCCTTTAAGGGCATTTCTTGTAGTTTTCCAGGTGCACCTTTTTAAAATTTTTGGGCGACTTCTCTTCTAAAACTATTGGATGGATTTTCCTACAAATTTACAGGAATGTTGCTTTTGATATGAAGTTGTATTTTTTGTCTTTTTTTTTATTTTTTTGAATTTTTTTTTTGAATTTTTTTTTATTGTCTTTATTTAACTAAAGGCCTATTATTAGATACATAAAATAGGAAAAATATAGCATTTTGTAAAAATTCCAAAAAAATAAAAAAAATTAAGCATAATGGTACGGTTCCAAAAACCAATATTAAATCTCAATATGCATTGAGACCTACACATTTAATTGAATATATTGTCTAAATATATGTTCAAATAAGTGGATAAGAACTCTATAAGATTTTATCTTTCGTTCTGATCCTTTTGTTTTTGTGTACAAATTGTGTGTATTGTTGTAACTATTTGGAAATAAAATATGTTTAAACCAAATAAGTGCCTAGGAAGTTTGAACAAATTCTGTTATTAGGAACATAACAAAAAAGGAAAATATACCATTTCTATATAATTTCATACAAAACTTGGCCTTTTAGCATAGGGGTAGGGTTTCAAATTCTTTTTCTAAACAAGCATGGGGACCTATCATTTTTATCGCATATTTTGTTTTTATATATGTTAAACTATATGCTTAGAAAGTTTAAAAAAATTCTATTATTGGGAACATACAAAAAAAAAAGGAAATTGTATCATTATGGGCTAATTTGTGCATAAATTGTGGTAATGGTCTCAACAGAATTTGTAACCGGAGGCCCCGGGTTCAATCCTCCGTGGTGCCACTGAGTTCCGTTGGTGTGTTCTTGGGCAAGACACTTTCCCTTAGCCCCGTCTGTCGGATGGGGACGTAAACCGGGCGGTCCCGTGTATCGGTCTATCCTCCGAGCACGTTAAAGAACCATAGGAATCTATTCGATAATTAGAATAGGGCAGGTTCCCGGATTCCTGTGTATCCTTCCCCTCTCGCTGGGGCGGCTCTAAATAACCTATACTGTGTTGATGAGCCGTTAAACAACATTCAATTCAATTCAACAGATTTTGTAAAAAAAATATAGGTTTTACATAAAGATGAGCTTTAAATGTTATTGTAATTAAATGTTCTTTACTTTAATACAATTTTAGCAGAATTGTGACTAATGAATAAATGATCAGACTTCAAAAATGTCTTATTTAGCTATTTCATGGACTTGTTCATCTTTTTGGACAGATTCACATGACGGTGGCATTACAAATTATTTTTTAAAATTTTAGCAGTCATAATGACCTAGCATTATTTTTGCCTTTTCTTGTCTATATATATAACAGACTTACTGTACAAAAAGTTTAAAGAAAATCTGTTATGCAGAAAAAACTATAGAAAATGTCTTTAAGAGTTGTATATTTATTGTTTTTCAGATTTTTCATTTGACAAGTGTTGTCGGACATTCGAGATGGATTCGGACACAAGTAATTCAAGAAAGAGATTAAAAACCCATCACAAACTCTCATTATCATCATATCATGAACTGTACACAGTGATTCAAACGACATTCAAGGCAATAGTGACACGATCTGTGGCTACAAAAGATGTTTATTGATCAGAAAAATTAAATAAAACAATTTGTAAATACGTCAAGTTGTGAGCTTGTATTTTTTATGCTTTACCATGAATGAGTTATTTACCACCACAAATGTATTATGCCTTACCACAAGTCTGTTATGCCCCACCACAACTGTCATTTTCTTAGCAAGCACGTCATACCTGTTTACCTACAGACTATATATTTAAACAAGAGCTGTCGGAGAACAGCGCAGCTCGACTATTCCAGTTTTCCAGAGAATAATAAATTATATAGCTAGTATATACCATCAGAAAACAAGGCTTAAACAATGTGGTTGTGGGGCGGGGCGGGTATTGAAACTCGGGTTGATACAAAGTTATTGTTAGAATCTCATACAAATGGTAGTAAAGTTTGGGGCAGTGTGTGAAATTTTATTATTTTTATCAGTTTTAATTCAAAATGCCTGTCATTTTAAAGAAAGTTGTGGTCGCAACTTGGGGAGGGAGGGGATATCTGGCAATTTTTATTGTGGGCTCCTTTCATTTTTTTTATTGATATTTCATCTGTGTATCTGAATTTAATCTAAATTGTTTAATATGTAAATGATTGCGTAAAATTCAATTTTTTATATCCTGATAATAAGGGCAACCGTAGTCTCAATCAAACCGAGACTGCAATATTTCGTATGTGTCATGCTCGGCCGTTTCCAAAGGTCTATTGTCAAACTCTTTTTTTTATAGAACAGTGGCGTTGCTTGTGCAGTGTGGCGGCAGTAAAACGTCTCCCGCGCTTGCAATCAGTACTGTTATTCATTCGATCTTTGGAGATCGCTGAGCCCGATACTTATATTTAGGTATCGGTGGTACATTTTCAATTTCTTTTGTTTTCTTACTTAATGTTTGATTCGGTGGTTCCACTACTCCGGCCGATAAAAGGCTCTGGGTATTGTATAACCACTCTTAGGATATGTTGTCTGCTTTTTAATTTAGTCTTTTGGCTGTTACTTGTGATACACAGGCTTCATAACCGCTGCTCCCAACTAAATTCCATTATGTTTATTTCGCTCTTCGGGGCATTTAATTTTATTAGATACTGGGACCTTACGCCGTACGACATGGGGAAGTATATATATATATAAATCCATGTCCACTGCCGTAGGCATGCCATCTTCGGGATGGTTTAAATTGTGTACTATTGATTTTATGAATATTGAGTTCTGCTCAACCCGGGGCTAGAGGGCGTGAGCGGTAGCTAGCATATTTCACTACCGTTCATGAACATTCTCAATCAAACCGAGACTGCAGTATTTCGTATGTGTCGTGCTCGGCCGTTTCCAAAGGTCTATTGTCATACTCTTTTTTTTTTTATAGCTATATGTGTAAGAATTGACCAAAACAACACAGAAATATGTAAAAAAAAAAAAAATGGGGTGGGGGGGGGGCTTGTGGCGGGGTGGAAGGAGGGAGCCCATGCCACAATATGGGTGAAGTATGAATAAGATGCATAATGATATAAGAAATCCCAACCAAAATGACTGATATA
>JAWPHD010011195.1:0-86166 GCA_037043455.1 Cyrtodaria siliqua
AAAATACTGAAGTGCAGTGGTGTAGTGGCAAGAACTGTTTGACCTGCAATCCGAAAGTCGTGAGTTTTAGCTCCCTGGCCGCGTCAAACCGAAGACGTTAAGTAGTAGTTACTTGTAACCCTTGCTTGACAAATAATGGGTAGTGCTACTTCTGGTTGACCAGGTGTCACAATAATGTGACTGCGTGGGGTATCATGTACTGTGGCTGGTATTCCAGTGTGGCTGAACTATATCTGCTTCTAGTAGACTAGATAGATACATTGCACTACACACAATCACTCTTAGACAGTCTACACTCCACTGTGCCCAGCTGTACTATGATTCTATGGTGGCAATCAGGTTGGAGGAACTATCATCCTTAGAATCACGCATGCACTCATTCACACACTAAATGTCTGCAACCACAAGGTCAAGGTCACACACTTGGAAGTTTTGCTTATAGTTATGCTTTGAGTAAAATGTTATATTTTCGCTCATATTTTCAAAATGAAAATACTTTTATGTTTTATTTTTTAATTACTAACATCATATTTCTGATCACCTGCGACCACAAGGTCAAGGTCACACACTTGGAAGTTTTGCGTTTAGTGGAGGCATTAATTGGCTATTCAACATTTCTGTTATTAAGTGTGTAATAAATTCTCTTTTTATATGTTTGTATAGGACCTACATGAGTACATGCAGCTTCTCCAGAGAGAAACCAACAATGGGAATGGTGGTAGTGTTTTCATAATACCCTCGAACACTGTTCAACTGTGGCTGAACCATGGGGTTGACTATTTCCTATTCCAAAAGGTAATTTTCAGATTTATGTTTTAAATTATTTCAATGTCAGCGTGATTTTAGTAAATAAAAACAGTAATTTCGTGTGTTTTTTATTACGGCAAGTCTGCAATGCAGATGTGGAGGCATTTAGTGTTTAGTATGAGCATCCCTCTGTTGCCAGGTCATATTTTGGTTTCCATGCAATAACTTTTATTAGGATAGATTGGATGGATGGACAGACGGACGGGTGGATGGTTACAAACAGCTCTACTGATCAGAGATCACCAGAGCTTATGCTTATGTCCGTCTTCCGTCTGTACGTCCGTCCGTAAACTTTTTTTTGTAGCGACTACTCCTCTGAAACTACTGAATGGATTTCATGAATCTTTACAGAAATGTTGCCCATGAAGTCTAGTTGATCCTAGCAAAAATTCATGTTAATGTGAATTCCAAGATGGCCGCCAAATCTAAAAATAGATTTCTAAAAAACACGTTTGTAGCGACTACTTCTTAAAAACTCTAAGTGATATTGATATGGGACTTTTTCTAAAATGATCAGCATGACATGAAGTTGGTCCTTGTCGAAAATCGTTTTGATTCGACGTTAAACATAACTGCCAGCGGCCATCTTTGTTGACATAGAGTTATTTAGTAAAAACTTGTAACGACTACTCCTCTGAAACTACTCAACGGATTTTTCCATGAAACTACACAGGAATGTTGCTCTTGATGTCTAAATGATCCTAGCAAAATCTCAGGTTGGTCAGAAATTCAAGATGGCCGCCACAGCTATAAATAGATTTTCAAAAAAACAAGTTCGTAGTCTTGAAAACTATAAGTGATATTGATATGGGACTTTTCCTTTTGATTCGATGTTAAACATGGCTGTCAGCAGCCATCAGCCATCTTTGTTTGCATAGAGTTATCTAGTAAAAACTTGTAGCGACTACTCCTCTGTAACTACTCGACTGATTTTCATGAAACTTCACAGGAATGTTGCTCTTGATGTCTTATTGATCCTAGCAAAATTTCAGGTCGGCCGAAAATTCAAGATGGCCGCCATGGCTAAAAATAACAGTCATGATGTTGATCCTTGTCAAAAATTATTTTGATTTGACGTTAAACATGGCCACCAGCAACCATCTATGATGTTGACCCTTGTCAAAAATTATTTTGATGTGACGTTAAACATGGCCGCCAGCGGCCATCTTTGTTTACATAGAGTTATATAATGAAAACTTGTAGCGACTAGTCCTCTGAAACTACTATAACCATGCACCTGATGGGGTTTCAACAAACTGTGTGAGAAACGTGAATCATATGGAGATACGCACATCATCGTGGGGTTTTGGTTCGGTGGTGTTTGATGTCAGTTCTGGCCCCTTGAATATTTTACAAAGAAAAATTATTTTGTATGCTATTTCTCCATAAGTCCTATATATATATGGATTTTTGCCAAACTTTGTGAGAAGTATCAGTATGAAGTGGAGATGCGCATATAGTTGTGGGGTATGCGTTTGCAGGGGTATTAAAAAACTTCAGTGATAGTTTTAGTTTGAAAGGTTTTAATCTAAATGTTTATTAGTTTTGCCTAGTTTTGAACACTCTTTCGTGATGTCTCGGCGATCTCTGTAGTGTAAAGAAACACACTTTTCTTTCGAGAAAAGAAATCCAGGTTCAAGTCTTGGCAGAGTCCTGACACACTTACAGAGTTGTACATACAATTTTTATTTTTGCACATCAATAATGTTGTTTTTATACAGCATGAATTTAAAAAATATAGACATTTGATCATATTAATACCGTATGTAAATTGTAATTATTCATACGTATGGACATATTCAGAGTGAGTTTTTTTATATAATTGTGCATTGGAACATTATTTTTAGTCAAAAGTCAGACTTTT
Source organism: Cyrtodaria siliqua (assembly GCA_037043455.1). NCBI lineage: Eukaryota > Metazoa > Mollusca > Bivalvia > Adapedonta > Hiatellidae > Cyrtodaria > Cyrtodaria siliqua. The sequence goes on from JAWPHD010011195.1 coordinate 2,672, forward strand.
AAGAATACATATAGCCGGAACTAAGCTATAGCGAATTGTCGGTTTAAGCAAAGTTTTTATCAGTTCGCCGTCCAGCTCGTTAAGCTTAATATAAAAATAGCGAATATAGCTCTTCCTTGGTTAAAGCAAAGCACTTAAATTGCACGTTTATTTAAAAACATTTAAAAGAAATAAAAACATTTCACTTTTCCATTTCTTTCTCTGCCTTTGCTACACCAAATTGAACTCACAATTAATTTTACACACGATGCTTTAATTCTAATGCATTGAATTAAAATAAACATATATACTACAATATTTATTCTTATTGCCACTCGTCGTCATAGTATATATTGTATCCTATGACTTTTCTTGTTACATAAGATTCCACTAAGTTTATAATTATGTGTCCTGTTATTTAACGTATAATTGTAGTATATTTTTTTTTCTTTTTTTTTGATGTGAAAATACATAATGAAAACCTCAAAAAGTTACATACTACTAATTAAAAGTGGTATTTTAACGTATTGAGTGATGAATTATAATGACTAAATAAGAAAAACTGAATTGAACAGAATGTTGTTTAAATGCACATCCTGAGAGAGTGGAAACTGGTATTATAACATATTATAACTAAATAAGGAAACTGAATTGAAGTGAATCTTGTTTAATCACTCGTCAACATATTATAGGTTATTTAGAGCCGCCCAGAGAAAGTAGAAGGTAGTATTATAATGTATTGCATGGTGAAATATATGACTGAATTAAAGAAAGTGAATATAATTGAATATTGTTTAACAGCTCATCAACACATTACAGGTTATTTAGAGCCGCCCCAGAGTATAAACATCAACTGATGTCTAATATTTACCCCTGAGAGAGTGGAATGTGGTATTATAACATACTGATTGGTGAAATAATGACTAAATAAGGAAATTAGATTGAACTGAATCTTGTTTAATGGCTCATCAACACGTAACAGGTTATTTAGAGCCACGCCAGACAATGCACTCAATGCACATGATAGAGTGAAAATTGGTATTATAACATATTGAGTGTTGACTAAATAAGGAAATTGATCTGAACTGATTCTTGTTTAATGGCTCATCAACATAACTATTATTGGCGGCACGCTTTGAGTGCGCAGCCTATATTTGTTATTGGTTTTTGATGCTGCATATGGAGGAGCACGTGACAGAGGACAAAGGTCATATAGCGTTCAATAACTTTTGCATTCCAGGACGGATTCATGATAAAACACTTATATCAATCAAAATATAATGTTCAAACCATATTGTTAAGGTTTAAACTTTGAATACACCATATATCTAGGACGGAATCGGACGTAAATTGCTGAAATTAACCCTGGTGCATAACCTAGGATAGCACATATTGCTGTGCAGAATCAATTCCTTTGCAAATAAGGGACTATGTTTAGGCTCATTCATTAGGTTTAATTAGGCTCTTCAGAATAGAAAATATAATTATTTGTCAATTTTAAGTCAGACACCTAGACCCCTTTGAAAAGCCTGATATAGTCTCTTTAAAGTGTATAAACAATAAAATTTGCAAAAAAATATACATGTTTGTTTCCTCCCTTTGAAAAAATCCTGCGCTGTCCTCTGATGCTACGCATCAGTTTCTTCTTGCAGGTTATTTAGAGCCGCCCCGAGAATATTGAAGGTGGTATTATAACGTATTGCGTGGTGAAAAAATAATGACTGAATTAGAGAAAGTGAATATAATTGAATATTGTTGACGGCTCATCAACGCATTACTGGTTATTAAGAGCGCTGCCGCAGAGTATACGCATCAACTGGTGTCTAATATATACCCCTGAGAGAGTGAAATGTGGTATTATAACGTATTGAGTGGTGACTAAATAATGAAATTGAATTGAAACAAATTTTGTTTAATGACTCATCATTATAGGTTATTTAGAGCCACCCCAGAGAAACTGAAACTACACTATTAGGTGTAATTGCGTGGATTAAATCAAGAATCTCATCCTTGACAGCAGATTGTCAGCTAAAAGCGGTGGCACGAAATACCCAAATCTACCCAAATACACCCAAATCTGCCTAAATCCTTACCCAAATCTACCCAAACCCTTGCCCAAATCTACCCTTATCCTTGCCTAAATCTACCATTATACACATATAGCGTGACACGAAAGTATATGTGTATAGTGTAACATCTGAAACAAGAAATATTTACCCAAATCTACCCAAATCCTTGCCCAGATCCACCACTATACACATATAACGTGGCACGAAAGTATATGTGTATAGTGTAACTTATGAAACAAGAAATATTTATCCACATCCTTGCCCAAATCCACCACTATACACACATAACATGGCACGAACGTATATGTGTATAATGTAACTTCTGAAACAAGAAATATTTACCCAAATCCTTGCCCAGATCCTCGAAAGTATATGTGTATAGTGTAACTTATGGAACAAGAAATATTTACCCAAATCCTTGCCCAAACTACCACTATACACATATAATTTGGCACGAAAGTATAATGTGTATAGCGTAACTTCTGAAACAAGAAATATTTACCGAAATCTACCCAAATCCTTGCCTAAACCTACCACTATACACATATAACATGACACGAAAGTATATGTGTATAGTGTAACTTCTGAAACAAGAAATATTTACCCAAATTTACTCTAATCCTTGCCCAAATCTACCAAAATCCTTGCCCAAATCTACCACTGTACACATATAACGTTGCACGATGGGGCTACACTTATGCTTGCGTTGCTACATATGCGTGAGTGCGTGCGTGCGCTCGTGATGGAGTAGGTGGGGCGTTGAGTGGATGGTGGGGTGTGTGGTTGGTGGGGGTGGGGTGTGGGTTACGTCGCTTTGTTCAATTGCTCAGTAATATTACGATTGTAAATCAGCTAAATTAGGGGTACATGTAATATACATGCTATCTAGTCTCAGTAGACGTACTGACATAATATATAAATATATTCCTAAATATTCGCAGAGTAGAACTAACTCCACGGTCTTAAACTAACAAATTGTATAAGTGTGTGTATACATTATCAATTAAAAGTTGCATCGTTTCACAAACATATTAAACATAGTTGCATGCATAATAATAGTGTATCAATGCAATATGGATACATACTTATTTTCTTTACGACATCCCCTTATACACTGCCAAATATAAGTGTGTGCTATATGAAATCTAATATGCAAATTTGTAGAATCTTATCAGTGTTGTTACGTAATGGTGATTAACTGCCTAATCGGACACAACAGTTAATTGCGTAACAGTAATTATCGACGCAATGGGGGTTTGACCATATATCACGGACTTAGCTGTGTATTACAACAGTAATACATGTTATAGTAATTATCGACACAGCGGGACATTAACCCATATATCACGTTGTCGTCACATTGCAGCAGTGTATTATTTACCAAAACTATTACAAATGTGAGAAGAATTAAAGGGACAACGGCTATCTTGCTCTATTACTAGGCACAATTATTTTGAAGGAAATAGTTCGCTGCTTCAAGTAGACATATCATCACATCACACAACAACACACAGATAAAAGTCCAGACATTGTGCCTATAATCGTCGGGTAGGACGCCTGTCGTAGGTGGAGGGACTATAATCCTTAGAAAAACACACACACACACACGTGAACCCTAAATGGAAATTACATCGACCAAAATATAAATTAATTGACATTTGAATTATACACATATTATTAAAGGTGGGCGTAAAGGACGTTTTAATCCGTCAATTTACACACGCACGCACGCACGCATACACACAAATGCACACACACCTGCATACACGCTTGACAGACAAGCATTAGCTATAGAAGAACATAATACATATTATGCGTGCTGAATTGGTGTGAATTCGAAGGTTGAAATAATGGACACGCAGGTTTTCAGTGACAACTTCTTTAATAATATAAACACTTTTATAATGTACATCGGTATTCCTAATATACAGTTCTGTATCACTGGCTCATACTCCAAGATAATTAAACGTCGATAGAAAAGTTACTTATCCGAAATGGATGCACATGAAAGGTAATTCCTTTCAAGGTAAACTAATAAACTATTTGGTAAAGTCCAGTATCACACAGTTATGAAAATTGAAGGTAATTCCATTCAAATTAAAAGTGTAATGCACGTTAAGACGGTAAATTCCAGTCTGCCTAGAAGAGCTATTAACTACTGTTTTAAATACCATTTCTTGGCTTCCAGGTGTGATAACCATTGTAAAAATAAGATTAGCTTAAATAACATGTTGCATTATAAGGCTAGACAAACAAGGATAACACAATCAAGTTGGCTTTGACATTTCCTGTTTCATAGGAATTTCACAGCTTGTTTTACAATATGGCTTGATCACTTCTCTAAGGATCAAACAACTTATCAATTAACACCATCTGAGAAGTTGATAAGTAATTATGAGAACATTTGTTGTAAACTTTTCATACAAAATGTTGACTTTGAATGAACTATTTTTGGGAAAGTCAGAAACTATTTAGTAAAAACAATTTAATAAAATATAAGATAGTATATTTAGAATTACGTTACAAAGTTTGAAAAATTAGAAATTTATGTTATTTAAAGAAATGTACACTGATGCCTTTGACAACATATTTAATTAAACACACCTTTTAATTACATACATATGACAATTGTTTGAATAGTTTATTTTATACTTTATACAAGAAAAACTACATGAAAATGCAGGGCATAACAATTCCCCACTGGTTATAACACTTTGGTCCCCAAAGTTTGAAAAATGAAAATATAACATATGTACAATGTGATCATAATGTGTAAGGAAATTCATATGGGTGTTCCAGTAGTGTTAATTAAAAACAATTCAAATAATAAATCCGCTCATGTTCATTATACTGACACACTGGGTTCAAATCGGAAGCCTTTCAAGGATTGATGCGATATGCACAGTTTCCAATTTAAGCGGGCCAATTCAACTGGTCGCTATAGGTGTGTCGTTTACAATTGGCACAGTTAAACTTTTGGATGCGTGTGCTTCTTCTGCCCTTCGTAAGGCCATTGCCATCGATTTGTCAAAACGAAATGTTCTTGCTGAAGCACTGTTGTCATTTTCCCTTGGAGTAGGTTCGTTCACGTGTTCTAAACGTTCCAAGAGTCTATCATTTGCTTTCAGTATGGCTTCCTCGTTCAGCAGTCCAAGAGATTGTATTCTGTTTGACTTGGAACTGATTTTAGGTTTTAAATCTAGGTGATGAACTTTAATTTGTGTTTGTTGTTGCATTTTGTTTGTAATGTGATGGTTCTCGTCCTGCAGACATGCTATCTGAATTTTGAGATGGCCGACTACAGAATTCAATTGAGTCATTTCCGTTGTGTATTTTTCAATAAATTGGGTTTTCTCTTTTAACGATTCTTCTAAATGATGCATTTTCCATGTTAATTGTTCATTTTCCTTTTTAAGATGCGAAATAAGTTTTTTAGAAATGTCCTGTTTAAAGTGTTCCTTTGACACACAATCTTTCAAAAGAGAAACTTCTGACTGTAGCTGTAGGTTTTCTATGTTTTGTTTATCATTATTTTCAAAAGTTGATTGTTTTGAAACAGCTTTAGAGGCAAACTGTACGTTGTGCCTAGAAACCATCGCTTAAATTTCTGAATTGCAAACTGAATGAAAAGGAAAAAGTGTGCAAATTGCCTTACGTTGGATGAAAGTGTTCAATCTTTCCTGGTCACGCTGCCGTTGTTTGACACTTTTCTTATTTCTCCATTGTGTCTGTTTGTCAAGCTGATGATGGCACTTGCTTGCAGGTAGTGTCAAATAGAGAATCACGGGTAGCATTTGTTGGTTCCATGGTGGTCTGCTGTTTCTAAACTTGTTGTTCCTTGCTGATCGGCGATCCATGTTAATGATGGAAAATCACAGTAAAAAGTCGCTTATATTATAGTGTTTATTTAGGGAACTCGCTTGGCAATTGCTGAGAGGTACGTCAGTTCACGTACCACTGTGATACTCACCACTTATTATGCGTGCTGAATTGGTGTGAATTCGAAGGTTGAAATAATGGACACGCAGGTTTTCAGTGACAACTTCTTTAATAATATAAACACTTTTATAATGTACATCGGTATTCCTAATATACAGTTCTGTATCACTGGCTCATACTCCAAGATAATTAAACGTCGATAGAAAAGTTACTTATCCGAAATGGATGCACATGAAAGGTAATTCCTTTCAAGGTAAACTAATAAACTATTTGGTAAAGTCCAGTATCACACAGTTATGAAAATTGAAGGTAATTCCATTCAAATTAAAAGTGTAATGCACGTTAAGACGGTAAATTCCAGTCTGCCTAGAAGAGCTATTAACTACTGTTTTAAATACCATTTCTTGGCTTCCAGGTGTGATAACCATTGTAAAAATAAGATTAGCTTAAATAACATGTTGCATTATAAGGCTAGACAAACAAGGATAACACAATCAAGTTGGCTTTGACATTTCCTGTTTCATAGGAATTTCACAGCTTGTTTTACAATATGGCTTGATCACTTCTCTAAGGATCAAACAACTTATCAATTAACACCATCTGAGAAGTTGATAAGTAATTATGAGAACATTTGTTGTAAACTTTTCATACAAAATGTTGACTTTGAATGAACTATTTTTGGGAAAGTCAGAAACTATTTAGTAAAAACAATTTAATAAAATATAAGATAGTATATTTAGAATTACGTTACAAAGTTTGAAAAATTAGAAATTTATGTTATTTAAAGAAATGTACACTGATGCCTTTGACAACATATTTAATTAAACACACCTTTTAATTACATACATATGACAATTGTTTGAATAGTTTATTTTATACTTTATATAAGAAAAACTACATGAAAATGCAGGGCATAACATACATACTAATCTTTATTATATTACATGAAAGTATATGTGTACAGTGTAACTTCTGAAACAAGAACTCTACCCAAATCTACCCAAATCCTTGCCCGAATCTACCACTATACACATATAACGTGGCACGAAAGTATATGTGCACAGTGTAACTTCTGAAACAAGAAATATATACCCACATAAAACGTGGCACGAAGGATGGGGCAACAATTATGCTTTCGTTGCTACATATGCGTGCGTGTGCGCGCGCGCGCGTGTGTGTGTGTGTGTGTGTGTGTGCGCGCGATGGTGTTGATCGGGCTCACAGGTAATACTCAGGCTTCATATATGTCATCAATAGATGTTATAAATAAACGAATATGAACGTGAGAATCACGCTGACCCACTATGAAATACATGCTTCATAGATGTCATCAATAAATATAGATATAAAAATCGAACAAGAAAAGTAGCATTCAACCACTAACACACTCAGAAACAAAAAACAACTTTAAAGATGAATAAAAGGCCAAATAAAACATAACTAATGTTTGCGTGAGAATAACACGGACCAGGATGAAATACAGGTAATGCACATGCTTCATAGATGTCATAAATAAACGAATGTATGTGTGAGAATCACACGGACCCAAGGGTGAAATACACGTGCTTCATAGATGTAATAAATAAACGAATGTATGCGTGAGAATCACACGGACACACGGGTGAAATACAGGTAGTACACATGCTTTATAGATACATGTATCATAAATAAACGAATGTATGCGTGAAAATGACGCGGATCCAAAGATGAAATACAGGTAATACGCATGCTTTATAGATGTCATAAATAAATGAATGTATGCACGAGAATCACACGGACCCAAGGATGAAATAAAGGTAATACACATGTTTTAAAGATGACATAAATAAACGAATGTATGCGTAAGAATCACACGGATCCAATGATGAAATACAGGTAATACACATGCTTCATAGATGACATAAATAAACGATTGTATGCACGGGTCCAAGAATGAAATACAGGTAATACACATGCTTCATGGATGACATAAATAAACGAACGTATGCGTGAGAATCACACGGATCCTAGGATGAAATACAGGTATTACACATGCTTCATAGATGTCATAAATAAACGAAGGTAAGCTTGAGAATAATGGATTCAATGATGAAATACAAGGATGAAATACAGGTAATACACATGCTTCATAGATGACATATATAAACGAATGCATGCGTGAGAATCACACAGACCTAATGATGAAATACAGTTAATAAACATGCTTCATAGATGACATAAGTAAACAAATGTATTGGTAAGAATCACACGGATCCAAGGATGAAATGCAGGTCATACGCATGTTTCATAAATGTCATGAGTAAACGAAGGTATGCGTGAGAATCACACGGATTCAAGGATGAAATACAAGCAAGTAATACACATACTTCATAGATGTCATAAATAAACGAATGTATGCTCGAGAATCACACGGATCCAAAGATGAAATACAAATAATACACATTTTTCATAGATGTCATAAATAAACGAATGTTTGCGTGAGAATCACACGGATCCACGGATGAAATACAGGTAATACACAAGCTTCATATATGTCATAAATAAACGAATGTATACATTGCTTCCTAGATGTCATAAATAAATGAATGTATGCGCGAAAATCACACGGAACCATGATGAAATATATGCTTCATAGATCTAGTTAACAAACGAAAGTATGAGAAAATCACGAACTCCCCCTAGATAAAGTTCATATATTACACATATGCTACTTAGATGTCATAAATAAACAATTGCATGTATATAAATCATACGTACATTCTTAGATGTAATACAAATGAGAATCACGTTTTCTTCCTAGATGTAATACATTTGATACATGTTAGCTTCAAAAAATATATGCGTGAGAATCACAAGTACTCTACCTAGATAAAATACAAGTTATATACCTGCTTCCTGGAATTTCAAAAATAAACTGAGAATCACAGTTACATTTTTCTATATGACATGTTAGTAATACATATCCTACATAGGTTTCACAAAAAACACACGAATGTATCAATGTGAAATAATATATATGCATCATAGATGTCATATAAAAGAATGGATGAATGTCACACATGTACTCTCCCTAGATGACATGTAGGTAATACACACATGTAAAAACACATTCGGTACATCGACGATTTAATCTTTTGAAACCCAAAATGATCGAATGAGTAAATTGAATTGAATTGAATCTTGTTAAACAGCTCATTAACACAGTATAGGTTATTTAGAGCCGACCCAGATACAGTTGAAGTTGGTATTATAAATTATTGAGAGGGGGGGAAAATTGAATTTAACTGAATATTTTTCAATGGCTGATCAACACACTGTATGTTATCTAGAGCTGCCCCAGAGAAAGTGGAAGGTGGTATTATAACTTATTGAATGGTGAAATACTGACTAAATAAGTAAATGTAATTGAACTGAATAGTGTTTAACGGCTCATCAACACAGTGTAGGTTATTGGTTATTCAGAGCCAACCCATAGAGAGGGGGAATGTGATGTGATAGTATAACTTAATAATTGAATCGAATTGAGTATTGCTTAACGGCTCACCAACATATTAAAAGTTATTTAGAGTCGCCCCAGAGAAAGTGGAAGGTGGTATTATAACTTAGTAATTGAATCGAATTGGGTATTGCTTAACAGCTCACCAACACATTAAAAGTTATTTAGAGCCGCCACTGCGAGAGGGGAATGTGATTGTATATAACTTATTGAGTGGTGAAATAATGACTAAATAAGTCAATTGAATTGGATTGAAACTTGTTTTACGGCTTATCGACACATACTACGACATTTAGAGCCGCCCCAGAGCATAGATTTCAATTGATGTCTGTGCCGCAGAGAGATAGAAAGTAATATTATAACGTACTGCATGGTAAAATAATGACTAAATTAGAAATTAAATTTTAACTGAATTTCGTTTAACGCCTCATCAACACATTACATTTTATTTAGAGCCGCCCCAGAGCATACACATCAAGAGAGAGTGGAAATTGTTATTATAACGTATTGAGTGGTGAGATAATGGTGAGATAATGACTAAATAAGGAAATTGAATTGAACTGAATTTTGTTTACGGCTCATCAACATATTATAGGTTATTTAGAGCCACCCCAGAGAGATTAAAATTACACTATTAGGTGTAAACGCACAGAAAAAATCAAAAATCTCATCCTTGTCTTGACAGAGGTAAAACCGTTCATTACCCCCAGCCGACTAAACTAATGTGCCAGTGTCAGGGGCTAGCGTGGCCTGTTTTCAACATAGTCCTAGCGTGGCCTGTTTTAAACGTACTCCTAATTTTACTGAATGTTGGTTCTCGATTTTATTTTCATTTTTGGACCAAAATGGTGTTCGTATAAGCGATATTTGCCAGGAATATAGACATTTTATGCTCGCAAAAAAATGGTAATTTTCCACCCTTACCTCCGTCCCACTCTGAATTTTATTGCATTTACAACTTGAAACAAGGAACATAAATCCGGACAAATATAAGTGTGTGTGGTATGAATTTCAGTATGTAAATGTGTTGACTCGTAATTCATTACGTAATAGTCATTAACCGCCCATTAATCGTGGGATACCACGATCAGTTGCGTGATTTATGGTTATAACCCCGCTGTGTCGATAATTATTACTGCGGTATCCCATTAAGCCGTTAATGACTATTACGTAATGCATCTGATAAGGGTCAACAAATCTGAATCTTGAAATCCATACCGCACACATATATTTGACCGGGTAAGGGAAACGGGTGTGTATGTAAATTGCATTGATAATTATTATAATTATATGATTTTCTGATATGTTTAGTGTGTATTCGGTAGAGTTACATTTTTTCGGCCCAATATATTAGCGTGGATTTGAGTCTTTAGTTTATGTAAACTATGTCTACTGAACCTAGATTAGCTCATTTTTGACGCATGCTGGAGTTCGTGTGTTTTATAACCGACAGAGACATACGCATACTATATGGACGGAAGAAATGTGTTTTTGCAAAGAAAACATGTCTTTAGTCTAATTACATTGACACTTATTATATATAATTTTATGTTATGTTTAGTGAGTCTACTGAACATGGATTTGCGTAGAGTAAACCTTATTCTGTCCACAGTGTGTGTGTAAAAAAGCAACTTCTACTGAATAATTAATATTTACCTGCGTGGCCGATGGGTTAACGACGTTTCGTTTTAAACCTTCTTGCCTCTCACCGCTGCGAGTTCGAATCCCACTGGGAGTCCGACTTGCAAGTGAGAAAATGTCGATTCTTACGGATGTCGGGAGGTGTACAGTTATGGTCCTACCCTTGAAAAGTGGGTTGTCTGTCTCCACCACAAACAGGCGACCGTCATATATAACCTTACATGTGTTGAAAATGACGTAAAACATCATACACACAAACAAACCGTTAGTGTTACATGCAAAACCGTGGAGTTGGGTCTACTTTGGACTATAATGTGTTCAGTCCCCAGCTGACTATATAACAATGGTACTCCATTACTTGAGCCTCAGCATAAATAAAGCGTAGTGCTGGGACATGTCGGGCCGTTGTTAGTATGTGACTGATTGTGGTATCATTGAACGGCGGGGTATTCCAGCAGGGCAGCAATACAAAGTCAAGTTGAGCATAGAGCTAAGCTCACTGCTAAACATTATTTATAGTATCATTTGCTTTCAGATTGGAAACCATGCCTAAAACGCTTCTTACGCCCTTCTAGAGTTTCTTTACTATTTTTTTCTAGTTTTAGAATTTCACGAACTCTACTGAACATAGATTTAGGTAGAAATAAAGAAACTTTATTTGTCTCGTCATAAGTCAACGAATGTATGCGTGAGAATCACACGGATGAAATACAGAAATACATATGCTTCATAGATGTCATAAATAAACGAATGTGTGCGTGAAAATCATACGGATCCAAGGATGAAATACAGGTAATACACATCCTTCATATATGTCATCAGCAAACGATTGTATTCGTGAGAATAACACTGATGAAATATAGGTAATACTCATCCTTCATATATGTCATAAGCAAACGATTGTATTCGTGAGAATAACACGGATGAAATACAGGTATTACACATGCTCCATAGATGTCATAAATAAACTAATGTATGCGTGAGAATCGCACGGATCCAAGGATGAAATACAGGTAATACCCATGTTTCATATATGTAATAAGTAAACGAATGTATGCGTGAGAATCACATGGACCCAAGGATGAAATACAGATAATACAAATCCTTCATATATGTAATAAGTAAACGAATGTATGCGTGAGAATCATACAGATGAAATACAGCCAATATACATGCTTCATAGATGTCATAAATAACTAAAGTTTGCGTGATAATCACACGGATCAAAGGATGAAATACAGGTAATACCCATGCTTCATATATGTCATAAGTAAACGAATGTATGCCTGGGAATCGCACGGATGAAATACAGGTAATACACATCCTTCATATATGTCATAAGCTAACGATTGTATTCGTGAGAATAACACGGATGAAATACAGGTAATACCCATGCTTCATATATGTCATAAGTAAACGAATGTATGCCTGGGAATCGCACGGATGAAATACAGGTAATACACATGCTTCATAGATGCCATAAGTAAACGAATGTATGCGTGAGAATCAAACGGAACAAATACAGGTAATACCCATGCTTCATATATGTCATAAGTAAACGAATGTATGCGTGAGAATCAAACGTAACAAATGCAGGTAATACCCATGCTTCATAGATGTCATAAGTAAACGAATGTATGCCTGGGAATCGCACGGATGAAATACAGGTAATACCCATGCTTCATAGATGTCATAAATAAACGAATGTGTGCGTGAGAATCCCACGGATCCAAGGATGAAATACAGGTAATACACATCCTTCATATATTTCATAAGTAAACTAATGTATGCGTGAGAAAAGCACGGATGAAATACAGGTAATACACATGCTTCATAGATGTCATAAGTAAACGATTGTATGCCTGGGAATCGCACGGATGAAATACAGGTAATACACATGATGCATAGATGTCATAAGTAAACTAATGTATGCGTGAGAATCACACGGACGAAATACAGGTAATACACATGCTTCATAGATGTCATAATTAAACAAATGTATGCGTGAGAATCACACGGATTCAAGGATGAAATACAGGCAATACACATGCTTCATAGATGAAATAAATAAACTAATGCATGCGTGAGAATCACATGGATCCAAGGATGAAATACAGGTAATACCCATGCTTCATATACGTCATAAGTAAACGAATGTATGCGTGAGAATAACACGGATGAAATACAGGAAATACATATGCTTCAGAGATATCATAAATAAACGAATGTGTGCGTGAGAATCACACGGATCCAAGGATGAAATACAGGTAATACACATCCTTCATATATGTCATACATAAACGAATGTATGCGTGAGAATTACACGGATGAAATACAGGTAATACACATGCTTTATAGATGTCATAAATAAACGAATGTATGCGTGAGAAGCGCACGGATATAAGGATGAAATGCTATTAATATACATGCTTCATATATAAGTAAACGAATGTATGCGTGAGAATCCCACGGATAAAATACAAGTAATACACATGCTTCATAGATCAAATAAATAAACTAATACATGCGTGAGAATCACACAGATCCAAGGATGAAATCCAGGTAATACAGATGCTTCATAAATGTCATAAATAAACGAATGCATGCGTGAGAATCACACGTATCCAAGGATGAAATACATGCAATACACGTGCTTCATAAATGAAATAAATAAACTAATACATGCGTGAGAATCACACAGATCCAAGGATGAAATACAGGTATTACACATGCTTCATATATGTCATAAATAAACGAATGTATGCGTGAGAATCACACGGATGAAATACAGGTAATACACATGCTTCATAGATCTCATAAGTGAACGAATGTATGCGTGAAAATCACACTGATGAAATACAGGCAATACACATGCTTCATATATGTCATTAATAAACGAATGTATGCGTGAGAAACACACGGATCCATGGATGAAATACAGGTTATACACATGCTTCATATATGTCATAAGTAAACGAATGTATGCCTGGGAATCGCAGGGATGCAATACAGGTAATACACATGCTTCATAGATGTTATAAGTAAACTAATGTATGCGTGAGAATCACACGGATCAAATACAGGTAATACACACGCTTCATAGATGTCATAAATAACTAAAGTATGCGTGAGAAATACAGGTAATACACATGCTTCATAGATGTTATAAGTAAACTAGTGTATGCGTGAAAATCACGCGGATCAAATACAGGTAATACACATGCTTCATAGATGTTATAAGTAAACGAATGTATGCCTGGGAATCGCACGGATGAAATACAGGTAATACACATTCTTCATAGATGTTATAAGTAAACGAATGTATGCGTGAGAATCACACGGATCAAATACAGGTAATACACACGCTTCATAGATGTCATAAATAACTAAAGTATGCGTGAGAAATACAGGTAATACACATGATTCATAGATGTCATAAATAAACGAATGTATGCGTGCGAATCACACGAATCCAAGGATGAAATAAAGGTAATACATACATTCACGTAAAACAGATGTTTCATAGATGTCATAAATATATAAACTGATATATAAAGTCCGTGAGAATTTCACGGATCCACTGATGAAATACAGGTAATACACATGCTTCAAGTATGTTATAAATAAACTCATGTATTCTTATGAAATTCCATGAAGCAAGTATATAACTTGTATTTTATCTAGGGCGAGTATTTAGTTAATTAGAGCCACCCCAGGGAGAGGGGGAATGTGATAGTATAGCTTAATAATTGAATCGAATTGAGTATTGCTTAACGGCTCACCAACACATTATAAGTTATTTAGTGCCGCCACAGCGAGAAGGGAATGTGATTGTATAACGTATTGAATGGTGAAATAAGAACTAAATAAGTCAATTCAGTTGAACTGATACTTGTTTAACGGCTACTCAACACATACTACGACATTTAGATCCGCCACAGAGCACAGGCTTCAATTGATGTCTATACCACCAGAGAGCGTAGAAAGTGGCACATGTATTATAACGTATTGCATGGTGAAATAATGACTAAATTAAAAGTTAAATTTTTATTGAATCTTGTGTAACCCTCATCAACACATTACATGTTATATAGAGCCGCCTCAGAGCATACATGTCAGTTGATGTCTGTACCACAGAGAGAGTGGAAAATGTTCTTATAACGTGTGGAGTGGTGAGATAATGACTAAATAAGGAAACTTAATTGAACTGAATTTTGTTTACGGCTCATCAACATATTATAGGTTACTTAGAACAACCTCAGAAAGATTGAAATTACACTTTATTGAATTTACAGGTGTAAACGTACAGAAAATATCAAGAATCTCATCCTTAAGTCTTGACAGAGGATTGTCAGCTAAAACCGTTCATTACCCGCAGTCGACTAAACTAACGTGCCAGTGTCAGGGGCGTAACGTGGCCTGCTTTAAACGTACTCCTAATACGGGGTGCGAAGTCCCGAGTAGTGGAAATATTGGGAGAAGATGACTCCCGTACTGAATGTTGGTTCCCGAATATTTTTTCATTTTTGGACCAAAATGGTGTTCGTATAAACGATATTCGTCAGGAATATAGACATTTTATGCTCGCAAAAAAGTGGTAATTTTCCACAATTCCTCCGTCCTACTCGGATTTATTATTGCATTTACAACTTGAATCAAGGACTCTAAATCCGGTTAAATATAAGTGTGCGATATGGATTTCAATATGCAAATGTGTTGACTCGTAATGTCATTACGTAATAGCCTAATGGGATACTATGTTCAGTTGCGTGATTTATGGTAATGACCCCGCTGTGTCTATAATTAATGTTCCGCAAATGACTGTGGTATCCCATTAAGCCGTTAATGAAGTTGAATCTTAAAATTCATACCGCACACAGATATATTTGGCCGGATTTAGAGTCCATTTGTAACGAAAACAGGTATGTATGTAAATTGCATTGGTAATTATTATAATTATATGCTTTTCTGGTAAGTTTAGTGTGTATTCGGTAGTTACATTTTTTCGGCCCACTATATTAGTGTAACTATGCAACATTATATGGATAATTTATACTTATAAAGCACTTTTAGCCCGTGTATTGAGATTTTAGTTTAGGTTAACTTTGTATATTGAACCTAGATTAGTTCATTTTTGACGCATGCTGGAGGTCGTGTGTTTAATAACCGACCGGGACATACGCATAATATATGGACGGATGAAATGTTGTTTTGCAAAGAAAACATGGCTTTAGCCTAATTACATTGACACTTATTATATATAATTTTATGTTATGTTTAGTGAGTCTACTGAACATGGATTTGGGTAGAGGAAGTGAGAAAGTGTCGATTCTTACTGATGGCGGGAGGTGTACAGTACTTGTCCTACCCAGGAAAAGTGGGTTGTCTGCACCCACCACAAACTGGCGACCGTCTTATAATGTATAACCTTATATATGTTGAAAATCACGGAAAATACCATACAAACAAACTGTTAGTGTTACATGCAAAGCCGTGGAGTTGGGTCTACTTTGGAATATAGTGTGTTCAGTCCCCGGCTGGGCCATTCCAAAGACTGTAAAACAATGGTACTCCCTTACTTGAAGCTCAGCATATAAAGCGTAGTGCTGGGACAAGTCGGGCCGTTGTCAGTATATGACTGGTTGTGGTATCATTTAACGGCGGGGTATTCCAGCGGGGTAGCAATATAAAGTTAAGTTGAGCACAGAGCTAAGCTCACTGCTTAAAAGTATTTATATGTATCATTTTGCTTGCAGACTAGAAACCAAGCCTAAAACTCTTCTAACGAACTTCTAGAGTTTCTTTACTTTTTTTTTTCTATTTTTAGAATTTCACGAACTCTACTGAACATAAATTTGGGTAGAAATACAGAAATTTTATTTGGCTCGTCATAAGTGTATGGAGGTTGGAGGTCATCCTCCATAAACTAAAAAAATTTACATATACACTGTTTCAATCAATCTGAAAAGATCCTTGGGCAAATCAATCAAGTACATACAATTTCACCACTCAGTATGTTATAATACCACTTGACACTCTCTCTGGGGCGGCTCTAAATAATCTATATTGTTTCGATGAGCCGTTCAATTACCTTATTTAGTCACTATTTCATCACTCAATATAAAGTTGTAACACCACATTCCCTAGTATAAAATCCAAATCAAGTAAAAAGCAGACCATAAATCATTAATATATAAACTATATATACACAAACAATCTGGTTTTCCCCGTCATTTGCGCAGTCCGTTTTGTATTTTATAAATATGATGTTCTTGCTCAGGCGCGGATTTAGGTGGCTGGTGCCTATTCAAAGCGTAAACATGAGACGAAAGCAGCTGCGATCCAATAAACTGCGAAAAGCACACTTAAAAATAAATTCTTCCCACTCACACCCTATCCACCTCACTCCCAACATTGCGCTCCACCCTGCTAAGCTGAAATCCTTGATCCGCACCTGCTGTAATATATGTTTTATATATGTATCCTATAAATGAAAAGAAATCAGTCAATTGTATTGAATTATTGAATTTTTTTAGTGTATCTATTTATCATTTTACCCTTTTAAGGCTGATTTCTAATCAGCCACATCCTATTTTCGTTATAATATATTATTATTATAATAATGCAGCTATTATAAGATGCAAAACATCCCACAAAACATTATTATATTTTAAAAATAAATTGCCACTTTGAAATAAAAACAATCACATGTGGCATTCTAGACCATAATTACTTTGCTAAGCATTATTATTACATACACACACACACATAGAAGATATGCGTTAAGGATTAGCACCATTCTACCAATATTATCACCGTCACAGTGGGCTTTATTGTTATATTATTTTATCAAAAAGTTCAACAAATAACTGAAAAATACCAAAAACATATGATTCACATATTATATATACTCCATAAATCATTAAATGACACATACTTGAAATGCGTGTTAATCTCACGTGTGAATCTCATGAACCCCACGTGAGATCCACACGCGTGGACTTTTTTTGTCCACGCGTGTGGATCTCACGTGACACCTCCACCACAAAATCGACCGTCATATATAACCTTACATGTGTTGAGAATGACGTAAAACACCACACAAACAAACAAATCAACAACACTTTCTTACAGTTTCTGCCTACACTTACCACAACCACAGTCAGTGTACTCAGGGAGATCTGAATTTCATGAGTGGAAACCCTCGAGAATGTCTCTCTAAGGACTTCATAATATCCAGTATCCAACAACAGTCATTGTTACCTTCTCACTCTGCTCTAGACACAACTTGCGCACATACTTAATACTATTCATCCATGGCATCTATCTAGAACTAAAGTATACAAATGGTTTCTTTAATATTTTATCGACACTAATGTTAGTGTTGACATGTATTATTTAGCAAGGTTAATATGAAAAGTGAGAGAAAACATGTATAAAATAAGAAAATAAAGGTCAGTGCAACTAAACTGTATATTGTCTTCTAACCTTATTCTTTTTATTCTTTAGTTCTAGATAACCATGATAACACAATTTCAGTAAATTTGAGGTTCAGTTTTGTTTTGCAAAGGCGCTCTGTTTTTACAACCATTGTTTTTCCAATTCAAGAGGGACTCGCTCTGGTTTTACCAAGTCCATCATTGGAAATAATGCATACACAACTGTGAAAATGCACTGGAATTTACTAAATGCCATGTAGGAAACCAAACATGTTGAGTTTGATTCAGTTACCCAACGTAACTTGTAACTTCATATACATGTATTGGTGTTTAACAGCCATGAACGTTGTACATGCACTATTTGTTCTCACAGAAATACAGATCAATATTATCATAAGAATGAACAAGAAAACTACCCCTTTAATCTACTATTCTAGTATTGCACCAGTGACCTAAACCGATGTAGTTGTGCCCTTCTTTTAGCTCACGGTCTAACACTGCCACATCTTAAACTACTAGACCTACCTCTAGTTCCACCACCCATATCACTTCTTGCTCGACCTCTGTCACTGGCCATCCGTTCTTCTCCCAGCACTTCCAGAATTGGTAACGCCCCCTGACGTTCCTCTCCCTCTATTCAACTCTGTTACAGTGTTCACTTCCCCTTTCTGGTCTGAATGGCTTTGACTCCCCTGACAGTGATAAAGTTAAAGTTATTCTCAAACTGGAAACAGCACCGATATAAATTGATTTCTAAATATAAATGTTAAACACTATTTAATACATATATCCCCAACTCAATCATGCACTGTGTCGGTACTGTCAGTAGATAGAGAGCATACAGTACTGTAAGATATTAAAACACGGATATTTTGCAGTTGATTTATACCTACCTGAACATGTGCAGACATGGCCATAACATAACCCCTTATACCCTAAAGAATAATATAACGTTTTTTTGTCAAGTTAAAATATCAAACAATCGCCGTTGCAACAACATTGAAGATGTTCGCGTACCCCAATCACTTTCACTTCATGCAAGATTATTGTGCAAAGCTTCCTAATGCTATTATATCTGTATGCATTCAAGTCTGCACTATCACAAATCAATTAAAATAGTTATTTTAAGAATCACGCTGAAAAAATATCCCTTTTCGTGAATGATAAACAATATAATTCATGTAAAACTTACCCGCTTACCGATACTATTTTATTGTTGCACAAATCGTCGATAGTATTCCGAAATATATAATTATGCAAAGCCTCGTTCTGGTTATTTACGGTTTATACCGAGTTGATCATCGGAAAACGTCAGGAAATGTCGAAAGATCTCTAGTTTCAGTTTCAGGGGTAAAGTTTATCCAGATATAAAATTTAAAATGGTCCAACTTAATGTAAAATTATTAGGCGCATGGGCGTTTTACATGTATTTCTTCATTTTGCATTTTATTGACATTCATCTTGTATCATAGTAAAACCGTTTACTGAGCACGAATGCACCTTTAAAGCATTTCAGTTTGTGTCGGCGGAGTGTTTACATACAAAAGCCATCTGCGTCTGAGTCATACTCTTTTGGAATAACAATCATTTATATTCAGCCAATGTCCAGGGTATAGTCTAATGTTGATGAACTCAATAAAGATTTTTTTTTCAGATATCACGAATTATGATCTGGACCAGTTAAGGTAGACCTATGTAATATTATTTTTCAAATATTTCATATATGTGTACATACTTGCGTACGCATACACAATCAATATACAAAATATAGATAGTTATTACTTCATGTAATACAAATGTAACAATTAAATTACGATACCAATGAATTTAAAATTTCAGACGCTACCCAATGCGGAAGTTTGTCAATTAAGTGATTATTTTCTTATTGGACATATCCTGCGGTTTTGTGTTTCGGTAATTTGCTATTTATTGGCGGAAAGCTTGAATGCAAGGTATATAATACTTGCAACAGCTCCGACACTCACACCGCTTACTGGATTTAACGAATCATTGCCGAGTCGTTTGTCCTGCTTGACCAAAGCAAAAGGATGCATATGGTGTTGTTCCAGAGCGACGGCATAACTTGTGAATAAAGGTTTGTGAGTCGGATGTTGGTTGAGCCGGTCTAGGCAACATTGCACGTGTCACTGCACACAGTACGATCATCCCATTGTATCCTTCCGCATTGTACTTGTTATTCCATCTGCCATTGATCCCTCCATCAAGCTTCCATGCATTACAATTCATTACATCAAATGCTGCATTCTTTCTTTTTCTTGCGAAGGTCTTCCCGATTGTGAACTGCCCAATTGCACCTCTGCGTGTTATATGTCGTCTAGCAATGATTCAACATGACCCGTCAGTATAATACGCATTCGATTGAAATCAAATGGTTGATATTCTCTGGATATCAGACTAGTTGTTACTGGGACTGAAACAGATGATGCAGGTCCGTAGAAACCGGTTTTGCTCTTGTGTACGACGACGTCGCGTTTTTCTGTTGTCCATTCTGTCACATCATTAAAACGAACAAGTAAAGCTGCAAACCCACTACCATCTACTTTCATCAAATCGTCATAATCGCCAGACATAGTAGTCTCTTGTAGTCTCTTGAAAAGAAGATACATTTCTTTCATTACACACATTTATTGAATGGTTTAAGGTGGAATAGACCACTAGAAATATGTAACCATGTTTTCCAACGGAAAAAAATCTGGTTATTAATTTGCTGAATGTCGACGGCGGGAGGGCGGGCGGGCGGCTGGTCGGCTTGGCGGCTTGGTGGCTGGGTGGCTGGGCGTCAACTTGTTCTTGTCCGGTCAATAACTTTGTCGTGCATTGAGGATTATCAAATAACTTCGCACAAATGTTTACAATAAATAGACTAGTGTCGCATACAAACCCAAGTCTGTGATGTCAAGGTCACACTTTGAGGTCAAACGTTCAACTTTCGCTTGTCTGTGCTATAGCCTATAACTTTGTCATGGAATAAATTTGCACAAATGTTCACAACAACAAGACGGTGTGTCACAAATAACACCCAAGGCTGTGTTTTTAAGGTTAAGGTCACAACTAGAGATCAAATGTTCAACTTTTTCGTTTCCGGGCTATAACTGTGTAATGCAATGGGAAATTTTCAAATAACTTGGCACAAATGTTGGGCATTGAGGGCTTTTCAAATAACTTGGCACAATTTTTTATCATAACAAGACAATGTGTCGCGTACATCACCCAAGACTGTGACGTCAAGGTCAAGGTCACACTTAGAGGTCAAATGTTCAACTTTCGTTTATCTGGGCTATAACTTTGTCATGTATAGTGGGATTTTCAAATAACTTTGCCCAAAGTTTCCCCATAACAAGACAATGTGTCACAAACAACACTCAAGTCTGTGTCTTCAAGGTCAAGGTCACAACTAGAGGCCAAAAGTTCAACTTTTTCGTTTCTGGGCTATAACTGAGTTATATATGCATTGGGGAATTTTTAAATAACTTGGCACAAATAACAAGACAATTTGTCACATACAACACCCATATCTGTGATGTTCAACTTTTTCATTTCTGGGCTACAACTTTGTCATGCATTGGGGAATTTTCAAATAACTTGGCACAAATGTTTACCATAACATGACAGAGAAAGCCTGGTTTACGTGGAGTTTCCACGTTCTCTTGTTTTGAATTCATCTATAATTTTGGTACCAAATAAAGATTAAAGTTATTTCCAATTGAATATGCGAAAGTCTTGTCGATATCCATGATAGATTTTTACCTGTGATGTTGAAATCGGAAATAACTTTTATTTGGTACCAAAAAAGTAAAAAAATCAAAAATATTTCCAGTGGTCTATTTCACCTTAAACCATTTAATTTTTGATTACATCATCATGAATATCAATATGACATTCGCATATTCAATTGGCAATAACTTTAATCTTTGTTTGATACCAAAATTGTAGATGAATTCAAACATATTTCTAGTTGTCTATTCCACCTTAATCCATAACACGTGTTTGCTGAAATTAGTAAGAAAATTTTGATTGTTTTAGCGGGTAATCTTGCTAGGAATATGTCCCTGTTTTATAATAATAAAATGTTTTGAGACTTATGAATCCATCCCACCGACATAGTCCTGCAATTTTCATTATGAGTAAAGCTCTTTGATAAAGGATGTTGACAAATGACATATGTAGGGTTACGCTTCAGTCTGGGTTTTCTTGCTCATCAAGTTTCAAGAGAATATACTCGACTATGAGGAATGCTAAACTAATTTGTGTTTCAATTTAAAACTGCCCTGTATTATGTATAAAGTTTAAATAGAAAACTATGTATCGATCTGATTAAATAATTGCAAAGGAAGCTAGAAATACGTTTTATTATATCAGAATAATCACACACTGTAAATTAGTTCTAATGTATTACATTAAACATTATTTCTTACCTTTAAATTAGCAAAATATGTGAATATATGCATACTTACGATGTTGCAATAGCAATGGGCCCACTTCTATGAAGTTTCATGCTTGCTTCACAATTTGCACAATTTTCCCATTATTATGCTAATTGTCCGCCCCATTAGTAGAGTGAGTGTAAATTGAGTGGTGTCCCCAAAGAAGTGTGTTCAGCGACCTAAATCTTGGCACACCATGTTTTATCGATACTATGCAGACACTGACGCAGTTTGATCCTTATCTCATGCATCGAATCCTGTGAACGGCGCAAGATTTGGTATGTGAACAAGTTTGTCAGTTGTCTTTCTCCGTCGTATGAACTGACTTTCCTGTCCTATGTCCCCAATAGAGGTTTGGAATAGACGATTAATGGGTGGATGTTGGACGGGCGGACGTATAGACGTTATTCAATATCTTGAAATAATTGTTTAAACTGTGATATCATCTTCTAAGTTGTCATTATTTTAGCACGAAGAAATGCAAACACATCCGATTCACATGATTTCATGTTGAGCCTTTTTTCACGTCACGTGTCCAAAGCGGATGACTAGTCTAGTGGTAATGCGCTGACCTCGATACCCAGGTGTCGAGACTTCGATCTCCTGCTTCTCAGGTCCTAAGGGTGCAACATTCAATCGAGGTCCCCGTTTCAACATGGCCTTCATGTGTTAATATATATATGTATTTCCTTAATCATAAAATGACCATGTGCCCATCAATCGGTAATATATGTGTTGGTCGTTTTCATGTTATATAATATGCATATTTCAATGCAAATGAATTATGAACTGGCATCCTTTAATTAAGCATAATATTATGAACTGCATTCAGGTATAATGAGCTACAGGTGTATTCTTTTTCATATTTAATGACGATGAATTGGCAATAATGTGCCTTTTAGTTATCAATACCACCCTCTTTTGCTCGGTTAAAGTCTCACCTGTAGGACGTGAATGGTGGGAAACACAATAGAAAATAGTTCGAGGCGGTGGATCGCATCCATGACATTCGGACTGACAGACCAATGCGTTAACCGCCACCTATTCCGTATTTGTAACCGCAAAGTTAATCGACGTTATCACGAGTATATTATATCTAGACAGTAAATACCCTCCTTTCGTAAACAAAATAGATTGGTATACGAATATGCAGTCTAATTATGTGCCTTAGTGATATGCATATATAAAACAATGTATACATGATTTAGTTTAAAGTTATTTATTTTCATCGATTGGGAACGAAGTTCTTTCAACTTCTATTAATATCTAGCCAAGGCTTTCTGGGATTAAACTAGTACTAAGCAATGGTGGATTAAGTACCTTCCCAATGATAAATAATAGGGGCCCGGCGAGGATCGAACCCACGACCTCTCGTTCTACCACCGGACACGGACTTCATTTACATGATTTAAAGATGTATGATGATGAGGTTCGATAAATTACGACTCTATATATATGTTATGCAGTTCCACTGAGTATCGTTATCCACCCATAGAACTGTGTTTGATTATTTGATTACAGCTAGTGAAGCGGCATAGCAGGAAGAATGTGCTATTTGTGATACGAGTTCAACTTTAGACATGACATGCACTGTGTTAACATCATACTTTGATTGATATGACATTTTTATCATGAATTGAAACCCTTTTCAAAATTTAGATTAATCTGATATATCCCCTTTAAACATGTCGGGTCAAATAATAATGATTACGTTCAGGTATTGTACATTAAACCTCGGCTACGTGAGATTAGATTGGGATATCAGTAGTATCCACTATTTATTTCCACCCTAATTACGACTGGTTATAAACAAGTGCATGTACACGTTTGTGTATTCTGGTTTAACGGCATTGCAACACTGGCACAGTTGTTCATAAAATTCTAGCTGTTAAAAAATGTTACTTTATTGAGATGATTATAGCAACAATCTAGCTGTCCTGTTGTAAGGACAGTGGACAGCATGTTTGCCTTATGGCGACAGTGTCTAAATTATGCACAACCATAACTGAAATACAATAAGTTAACATACAAAACGTTCACTAAATTTTCGAAGTAAGGTTGCCTACATACATATATTGACCACAATACGTACAACAAGAGCTCCACCTAGCGCGGCTGAATACGCCAGTTGCGCGTTACAATAAGACAATAGACAATTAAGACTGAATAACATTGACTCATGACAACACCATAACATAACATGTCCCGTTCCAGGTGGGAGTATCGGTAAGAATGAATAACATGTACACAAGTTGAAGAGCGGACATGGCTAATTTTGCTAACTTTCAGCAATTCAAGTGCCATAACTCTAGTGTTATAGGAGCGATACGGCTGAGCATCGAACTTGGTCTAGACATTGTACCCATATTCACTGTGACCAAGTATCATTAAGAATGAATAACATTTACTTAAGTTATAATGAAGACATATCTAATTTGATTAATTTTCAGTAATTCAAGGAACACAGCTCTCGAGTAAATGGCGCGATACGGGTGTAAATCAAATTTGGCTTAGTCAGTGTACCCATAGACATTGTGACCAAGTATAATTAAGATTGAATAACATTTACTCAAGTTAGAGAGCGGACATGGCTAATTTTGTTTATTTTCAGTAATTCAAGGGCCATAACTCAAGAGTGAAAGGGGAGATTTGGCTCAATATCGACTTGGTCTAGACATTGTACCCATAGACAGTGTGACATTAAGATTGAATAACAGTTATTCAAGTTAGAGAGTGGACATGGCTAATTTTGTTAATTTTCAGTAATTCAAGGCCATAACTCTGGAGGAGTGAATGGGGTGATAATGCTGAATATCGAACTTGGCCTAGATATTGTACTCATAGACACTGTGACCAAGTATCATTAAGATTGAATAACACTGATTCAAATTAGAGAGCGCACATGGCTAATTTGGTTAATTTTCAGTAATTCAAGGGCCATAACTCTGGAGTGAACGGGGCGATATAACTGAATATCGAACTTAGCCTAGACATTGCACTCAAGACACTGTGACCAAGTATCATTAAGATTGAACAACATTTATTCAGGTTAGAGAGCGGACATGGCTAATTTTGTTAATTTTCAGTAATTCAAGGGCCATAACTCTAGAATCAATGTGTGATATGGCTGAATAACGAACTTGGCCTAGACATTGTACCCATAGACACTGTGACCAAGTATCATTAAGACTGAATATCATTTACTCAAGATAGAGAGCGGACAAGCCAAAAGTTCACGGAGGGTTTCTGAATATATTTCCATTCAACGTGAATTTGATTATTTCACTCAAATATGCCCAAAAAATTGCATGAAAAATCTTTACAAATTCCATTTTATGCTATTGCGGAAAAGAGAGGAGAGACACACCCCTCCCTTAAATTTCCCCTCCCTTAAAAACTCACCCACCTCGTCCCTCAGTAGTTTTCACACCATGCCTCCGCCCTTGTACATCTCTTGTTTCAATACATCGTAAGAAACCCACTACGAGAGTAAAATCTCGGTTATTCACGCATTTCTTTCGTTTTGATATATATATATAATCTCTCCACTCACACGGGGTCTATGAATATAACTTCGCGCTGACATTTTAAAACATGCATTATAAGTATACACTTATTGCGCTGATAAAGGAAAGGTTCATATTGATTTTGGTCAATTATAGGTATATCCGGGGTAAATGATGACATTTATGCCTTAATTCTATAACTAAATATTTAGAATAAACAGGCGGTGATAGTCTGGGAATATAGTTAGCTTATCTATATGTACAGTTTCTTTACCATGCATATTCAAATCGTTTAAAACAGTCAGGTACAACATCGATATCTTGGAGCAAATGTACAACAGAATCACGATTAATACTAAACATGATACTAGAATCTCCATTGCCTGACGTTCAGCATATAAAAGGGTAGTTCTAGGACTGGTCGGCACGGTGTCGGTATAATGTGACTGGGTCTGGTACCATATCATGGTATTCCAGTGAGGCAGCACTATGAAATGAGCATCGAGCTCACTGCTATAAGTAGACACCGTCGTGATATGACTGAACATTTTTTGAAAGCGACGTTAAAACACCATACAAACATACATACGAAAACGAACTATTATTTTTATTAAGTTTTATTGATTGTTAATTTAACATAAACACAGAACTATTGAATACTATAAAATAAAATATCTATTGTAACATTTATGATAACTGGATAAGTCTTCTTATATAATAAATTTTCTATAATTTCAATATCAGTTGAAATAATTTGTCTACACTTACATTTGTTCTTGGCGATAGGATGCCGTATGTAACAAAGATAGAAAGGAATTGGTCTACATATTCATACATGTAGTATACCGGGATTAAATTTAAAACTTGTGAGTATTCCTTCAACATGATGTCTATTATGAGTATATAGACAAACATTCTCGTTGTTTTAAGTACATGCGGCGTTGCATGAAAAATACACTTGCAATTATTAATAATCCCCCTCTTAAAGTGTTTAATAATTAATAATATTTCCTTCTAGAAATATTTTACATCGATATTTCGGCGTAGTTGTTTCTAGTCGTTTTGCCACGTTATCTTTTGTTGCCCTTCGCGTCGATCCTATTCTCTGGAGTTCATGTTCGAGTTGTATATCGATCGATTTGGGTCCATTTCGGCTGAGTTTTTACATGTATGAGCCATCTCATATTTTCAGAGTCATAAGTATAATTATTTAGTTTGTTAAAGGAAATATAAAAAGATCGGACAAACAAGAAGGCAAAAGCAATAATAAATGCAAACGACATCACAAACACAAAAAGGGTTGACAATAGGGCTACCGCCTTGGAACGGTCAGTGGCAAAGTAGGCCACTGGGGGTTTAAACCGGTTCTAGGGTGCACCAAACCTCACACTTACCCTACTGTCATCTCATTAAAACAGGACAGTGTAAATAAAGAAATCCCCGCCATGATCCAATCTCTAACCAACAAGGCAGCATCAATAGGCAATATAAGTAAAACACAAATATGCTCGTGTAAATATAATACAAAAAAACAATAGCCTAGAAAGCCACAATGAAGGTACTCAATGACTTGGCAGAAGCCAGGTCAAAAAAAGCCTTTTGTAAAGCCTTTTCTGTTTAATAGAAGGTTCCCCAAAAACACCAAATTACATCAGTTTTTGGACGACATACACGCGTTGAATGTGAATATGAAATGAATAAGAGTTCGAGGTAAATGGAAAATACGGCAATAAGTAAAGCGTTCAGCCTATTCCGTCCTCTTGTATGGTATATTATGTTTCTCAATTTCTGTAAATTAACCGAGCAAAGTGAAGGGATGCGCAACTATTGCGATTTTTTTCTTTTGTGACTTTTTCTCCGGGCTAGCTTGAACGCAAGGTATACTACACCGGCAACATCTGCGGTCCTCGTAGCTCCTCCGGCTTGTAGCGACTTATTTCCGAGTCTTTCGTCCTGGTTATCATAGACGAAATGATGTATAAGGTGCTGTTTAAGAGCGATTGTATACGCGTCCGTGTTGTATAAATAATGGGGACCAGCTTTTGGTTGACCATGTTTTGACAACATTTCACGCGGGACAGCACACAGTACGATCATCCCATCGTATCCTTTCCTTTTGCATTTTATCCAATTACTTTTTACATTCGCACTCCTCCATGTATTAAAATTCATTTTATCAAAGTCATTATTGTTTTTTTTCCTTGCGCTAGTCTTCGCAATCCTGAACTTTTCAATTTTACCTCTCCTGCGTTTTATCTTATGCAGTACCTCTTCAACATGTTCCACCAACTGTTTACATGCCTTTTTGTAAACTGGTTTCAAATCAACAAGTTCACACGCATACCCTTTTCCACCACCTAGCAACTTTTCAAAGGTTATGGCAGGCATAATGGATTACTGCTCTTCGAGTCGTCTATAAAAGAAACAAAGATGTCATACAATTTGTTGCCAGCTTTTATATGAATATGTACATTAAAGCCCCAATAAACTTGCGATAGCACAATTTTTTCCCGATGGAATTAATCCATTTTATACTCGGGTGCATAAGTACGATACTATTGATCACCTATACATAACAAAATAATCACAGAACTACACAATATCTACGTTTGTTTGGTCAGTTGTAACAAATATAAATATTGTTTGTTTTGATTTGCTGTCACGACACTTAAGATTGTTCTGGTTTTTTTAATTTTAAAAGTGAAATATCAATTGTTTCCTTTTGTTAAAGAACAACAACTAAGTAGTTAATAATAATGTTTAGGAGCAAGTAATTAAATCCATATGTAATACTTCATTTATTTTAATAGTACAAATGGTGCTTCGCAAGTTTAATGGGGCTTTAAGAATGATTGAATGTCTCTGTTCTGGTGTTAATGGTATACAGAATATTGAAATGTCATTATTTTCGTCATATTTTACCGATAATCGTGTTATTTTACCGATAATCGTGTGTGGGCGATACATGTGTCACTATTTGCCGATAATCGCACATGGACACCGATTCGCCGGAAGGCATGCACGTACTACTGGACGATATATATATTAAAGTTACTCACAATACTTTTTCATACTTATAATTATTTTTATTTTGAAGATACGTATTATAGGATATACGGAACAACTTTAGTTTGTTTAACAAATGCTTTATAGATATGTAATTGATATTTGAAGTTAATGAAAAATGTGGGTTCGAGATTAAAATCCATTGTTATAAATAGTAGTGGTAACCACCAATAGGGAATTCCGTGGTATTTCCCAACGATATCGTCTAAAGTAGACATATGTCTACATTTCTTCTGTATTTTCATAATGTGGGTAATAATTCTAGTGCATAGAGAGAAAAGTATTTTTTGTACTGTGTTTCCCCAAAAACGTATGGTCAGTAAGTTTTTTGGGGGGTAATCACGCACGGAATATGCAAAACCCTTAACAATAGCAGTTATTAACTATGTACATTATATGTAAATAACCTGGGAGGTAGGATGTCAATTTCTCCAGTTAAAACATAGACTTTCTAAAGACAAATGCATCGAAGGCGTATTTACTTGGTTAACCATATTTTACTTCACGAAATTACAGTATATATATTTATTTCAACATTAAAGTCATTCCCAGTCTCACAGTTGGGTTTGATTTAAGTAATGTTTTGTTTGATTAAATAATGGATATAAATAAAGAATAAGCGACTGGAGGCAATTGAAATTTAAATGGTAATTTTAATTATCAAGGACGAATCAACACAATTGTTACGAATATCAACCAGATTGTTGAAATGTGAACACATGCATTTTCAATGTTTTGGTGACTTAACCTTTGACCAAAGGCCACCAATACTATGTTGAACTAAGGGTGGACACAAGTTATCATAAAGTTTGGTGAAAATCGGTCCACGGGTTGCCGAATTATGGCTGCGGACACACAGTGATTACAATAGTCTTACTTTTCCCTTCGTGGCTCGACTAACAACAGCAGCACTAGTGGAGCGGCATAGCGGAAAGATTGTGCTATTTGTGATATAAGCACTAAATTTGGCACAATAATAGAGCATTTCTTACTGATTATTTTCAGATATGGACCCACAAAAATTATTTATTTTCCGCACGCGCGAGGTAAATTATGTTTTGGTTAATTGAAGAGTGAAAGGTCTGTAAACAAATTGAGTCAAAATTACGTGTTTACGTAATAAAACTGTTCATTATCATATATAACAATATGACATGTATTATGATTTTATTAAGGCGCATGCGCAGACTTTTATTATGCAAAACAATGCAG
This sequence comes from Cyrtodaria siliqua, assembly GCA_037043455.1. Classification (NCBI taxonomy): domain Eukaryota; kingdom Metazoa; phylum Mollusca; class Bivalvia; order Adapedonta; family Hiatellidae; genus Cyrtodaria; species Cyrtodaria siliqua. The sequence goes on from JAWPHD010011195.1 coordinate 33,464, forward strand.
ATTTTGACTAATTTTCACGTATTTTCATCATTAAAGAACACGAAAGTACTATTTGAACGAAACATATCTGTTTTTCAATAATAATCTAAATTGAAAGTGCTACAACTGGCATACGGCAACACGCACGCCTTACTACGATTACAGTGCAAATTATGCACTTCCGGTTTTGTATTAGAAGATGACAGTCACTGCGACCTATCCTGAAAAGTATCCATTTTTGAAGGTCATGTGCATACATACTGTTTAAGAGGGATCTATACAGCGTTTCTTCGATATTCAAAAAATCCATTTGCTACAAAAACACACACATTCATGTTACCAAATGTTCACATAATGCTATCTCAATGATAATAAATATCACATTACATGACAATTATCAATATTGAAATTTCATCGATTTTGGGGTAAAAGTTGTCGTTTTACGCTCCCAGCATCACTCAAATACAAATTATCTTTTTAGCTCGCCTGAACGAAGTTCAAGAGATATTATGCGATACCCAAGGCGTCGTAGTCATGGTCGGTGTAGTCGTCGTAGTCGGTGTAGTCGTCGTATTCGTCGTCGTTAACAATTATGTATTTAAAATGTTAAAGTTTTTAACTTCCCTATTTTACCACCACTGTGTATCTGACAGTCTTCAAACTGCATGCATACATACATCATCATGTCTACTATTCATAAATTCTTTTATTGTATCCATTCATCTGTCCATCTGTTCGTCCGTCTGTTCTTTCCCCATTTAAAATGTTAAAGTTTTTCATACAAAATGTTAAAGTTTTTAACTTCCCTATTTCTTAACCACTGTTGATCTGACAGTCCTCAAACTTCATACATAAATACATCATCACGTCTACTATTCATAAATTCTGTTTTGTATCCAGACATGTGTCCCTCTGTCCGTCCGTCAGTTCTTTCCCCACTCAAAATTTTAAAGTTTTTCATACAAACTGTTAACGTTTTTAACTTCCCTATTTCTTCACCACTGCTGATCTGACAGTCTTCAAACTTCATTGATACATACATACAACATCATGTCTACTATTCATAATTTTGTTTTTTTATCCAGGCATGTGTCCGTCTGTCCGTCTGTCTGTTCTTTCACCATTCAAAATGTTAAAGTTTTTCATACAAAATGTTAATGTTTTTAACTTCTCTATTTCTTAACCACTGTTGATCTGACAGTCTTCCAACTTCATACATACATACATACATACATCTTTATGTCTACTATTAAACAACTGTTTAACTTATGCGTTAATATTTTGTTTTTACTATCAAAACCCTTACAGGCGAGCTTCGCTGTACTCTGACAGCGCTTGTTTTAAATGTAATGCATAATTATATACTTTATATTCTAGTCTAGTTGCAAGGCGTCTTAGTTTTTGGAAAAAGTTCATGTAAATGTCATTTTGTTAGCATTTCAAAACTCCCAAAATAGAAAATATTTCGATTTCAACACACAAAGTATTTACCAGTACAGTACAGGTGTGTTGTTTAAAATTACTTTTTCGTTTCTTACTTTTACACCCAAATAAACACTGAATCAAACGTATGCTTATATATTTCATCCATTAACAATTCTCTCCATATTTTTTTAATAATTTGTAGTCACTCCTCAAATAATAGACCTATCTGTTAATGACCTGTTTATTACATGTGTAACTAAAACAATATTAATTTGGATAGATTTAAATTGCACAAAGTAAAAATACTTTTTATCTAGATGTGTGTATTTTTTGTTGAAATATGACTCTTTATTTAGATCCATTTTTACTCATTTATTTACAAGAATAACTAAACGTATGACGTTAATATAGACTACCTCAATCATAGGATGTGCCATTTGATATAGGCAATTCGGTACCGTGTCCCAAAGCCAATTTACCCTCAATTTAAATTACGCTGAAACGTTACAGTACTGACGTCATCTTTGTAAGAAAATCGTCATAATGGTGACGTTGTTTTTCCCAGTGACGTTTTCATTCCACTGTCTTGACATTGTCAGTTTTTCTGTTTAAGTTTCAAAAATGGCATTTGGTTTCGCAAATATGGTTCAATGATAAAAAGGTAGGAAGATATTTATTACCTCGTATACTCAGTACATAAATAATTGAGACTCGAACGGCAGTAGACCCAAAAAGAAATGAACGTTCAAGGCCCTTGATCCATCTGTTTTCGTTATTGTCAAGAAAACAGTTATAATTGCATGTTTAGTATTTCAGATGGATTTCCTCTAGGCCGTTCAAGATCTCCGAGCCAGTCACACATTGTTTTCTTTCATATTTGATTTAGACTATCGTTTTTGTTTTTCATTATACCACAATTGCATTAATGTCCGTCCTCATCTTTGTATGGTGTTCTAACTATCTCCTACGCGCATTAATATTGATAATCTTGACAGGTTAGCGAGCATTCTGGCTGTCATTTCCAACAGTCGCAGTTCCCGTTGGATTCACGTGCCGATGCACGATATGACTGGTTTGTGGTAGATTATTTGAACAAATATCTATAATTTAATTATAAATGTATGTCATGCAGTCTACATTTAATATGGATTTTCGGCCCGTCATATGTATACTTTGGCCCTTCATATGGATTTTTGTCCCGCCGGTTCACGCGCTTGTAAAATATGACCGCATAAACAATGCCCGTATTACTCGAAAAACAGGCCGTTTTTGTTACATGTAATAAATATATATATCACAGTAGGCCGTCTGCTCATTTCTTGAAAATAGATGTGACCGATGGTACACGGTTCCAAATGACCCATGCACCTTTCTGGCCATGTAATTGCACGGAAGAAAGGCTTCGGATTTACGATATTGACTCAAAAGCGGCTTATAGTCTCATATTATTGGTTTGTGGTCTAGTACAGGCACATATAACATGTGGTCACATGTATCCCTGGTATGAGACTAGGCCACTAATATGAGTCGATGACTCGCAATAATGAGGCCATGGCGGCTCAGTGTGGTCCCACGGACCAATATATGGAGTAGGTGGATCACCAGAAGGAGACCATGAGCCACCAGAACCATATCATGAGTCAATAGTTTGAGTATATGCGCTACCATCATGGGTTACCAACTAGAGACATCATGCCGCCAGTTTGAGCCATATGCCATTAATCTGAATTAGAGTATATGGATCATTAGAATGTGACCATGTGCCACCAACATGAGACAACTGGCCACTAGCATAAGACCACGGACCAATAACATAACACCACGGGCCAATAATTGAGTACATGGGCAACCAGTATGGGTCACCAGTAAGAGATCCTGGGTGAAGTCCAAAACATTGTACAGTGACCATAAAGGAAGCTACGATTGCAATAGTATAATACATTTTGCATACACTTATGTATATAACATTACTCATGTTAAGTGCTTCACAGGTGTCGTTGTGGAATAGAATTTCATGTTTAATCATTTTCGGAGATTTTGTTGGTCCGGGAAATCTCACAAGCGACGTTTTAATACGTCCCATACGTTTTCAATTGGAATCTGATCCGGACATCTCGTTCATAGCTATTCAGAAAAAGACTACTCACAATTTGTAGGTTTTAAGGTTTTGATTCTAATCGTAAACGTTTACAAGAAACTATAACCACTGAGACAAGAACCAGTCGCCAACCACTGATACAAGAGCCAGTCGATAAACACTGAGACAAGAGTCAGTCGTCAACCACTGAGACAAGAGCCAGTCGATAACCACAGAGACAAGAGCTAGTCGATAACCACTGAGACAAGAGCCAGTCGCCAACCACTGAGACAAGAGCCAGTCGATAACCACTGAGACAAGAGCCAGTCGCCAACAACTGAGACAAGAGCCAGTCGATAACCACTGAGACAAGAGCCAGTCGATAACCACTGAGACAAGAGCCAGTCGATAACCACTGAGACAAGAGCCAGTCGATAACCACTGAGACAAGAGTCAGTCAATAACCACTGCGACAAGAGTCAGTCGATGAGATAAGAAGAGAAACACGATTGTAGTTTATAGCCTCTCCTGGCCGACGAGACGTGCTTGTCGTTTAGAATACACGTGTGTACTGTCTCGTCTCGTGCATGTCACTTATAATGCACGTGTGTATTGAGGTCGCACTTCTATGGTTACCAGAAGAAGGTTTTGATTTGTTTGCATGATACTTCACGTCATTTTTGTGGAAGAGGCAGACCACCCATTTTTTCCTGAGTTAGAAGCAGTACTGTATGCCTCCCGCCATTCGTAAGAATCGATACGTTTTCACTTGACAAGTCAAGCTCCCAGTAGGATTCGAACCCGCAGCGGTGGCGGAACAGAACAGAACACAATTTTATTGACTTGTACATTAAGTACATCATCATAAAATATCTACAGCAATTACAACATACATGTTTAAGTGACGTTTTACAACACAATATAAGAATAATACACAGACATATATGAGCTCTAAGGTGGATGACCATAAAGTGTTCAAACATGCTTTGTAGATACTCTATCGCACATTTGAGATATTTAGTCAATTGAAAAATAATTGTTTTGTATCAATTTGCAATAATTCAATGCATTTAAATATGCTTGGTCTATAACGAGAGTGAAAACTAATCTTCTACACCTTGGGTTTGCAAAATTGACAGAAGCGTTCATTTCTTTCAATCCTATTGATACATTGCTTGATTCTTAGAGAATGTCACGATAACATTCTACTTACTCGACATATTAAATCGTAAATTGTAATACATATTAATATGTTTCATATTTAAAATGATTTTTCACATTTTTATACACATCTAAGATACCAGCATTGTGTCAGCATACTCAGTTTTTAAAAAACAACAACATTATTATCAATATTCTTTGGTTAAATACTAATACAAACTATTTAAAAACAACTGAATCAAGGTTACTCCAAACCCAATTGAAACCATATTCATGCCTGCATTATGTAATAGACAGAGCATGGTCGCTCAAATTAACCAACGAGATTATTTTGTAGCATGTCCATTTCAGCTCCCTGCCATACTCTAACTTCCAATAACTGGTAGTGTAGTACACCATTTATTCTGACATGTGTTATTTTCAATTAAACGATTTACACCTGTGCTATTACAAATGGAATGTTCAGTGACCGTGTTACAATTAACATTATACCACCATTTATTTTTGCCATTAACACAGTCATCATAGGCCAATAATTGGGCCATATATTATAAACATGTTTCAATAAAATATTATCAGTATACAGTATATAGCCGATAATGTGAATGAAAACATACGCTGATGACCTTGATAATCAATACAATGTATTCAAATTTTATCATTAAATTTCGCAATTAAATGTATTAAATTTTTCATTTAAATTTATTACATTTCGTTCATTCACATTTAAATGTAAAAATTTACATTTCGCATTTAAATGTATTGAATTCCGCATTAGTTGCATCAGTTGATATAAAATACTAGAAGATTAAGATTAGCATGAGTATAAACTCATGATCACATCATGTCGGATACCCTTTATTGTTTCACATTACACATCTATCGTTCTCGTCTCTCACCGTTGCGGGTTCGAATTGAAAGTGATAACGTTGAAAGTGATAAAGTGTCAATTCTTACGGATATATACCGGGAAAACGTGGGGATCTTCCTCCAACCATTAAAATTCGACATTCAAATATTGCCTAAAATGTGCTGAAAATGTCTTCAAACACCATTTAACCATCCAACCATACACTAAATCAATTAAATAAACACAATTCGTAGATTGTTGTGAGGGTCGGACTGGAGGGATGGTTTAATAGATTTAACATATGGTTTTCGAATGTAAGTGGGAACGCGCCTACATTAACGGCTAAACTATTATGAATATGCACCAGAATTCACCAAATGCCATGTAGGAAACCAAACATGTTTGTGACGGAATGCCCACCGAACACCCTAGCGCGTCACCACTAAAAATGTCATGCTCACCTACCCCCACCCGCACGCTGCAAACCTTGAAGTGCACCTGTATAGCTTACCTACTATTCGCAACTTAATTATACAGAGAACGTCCTATTAGTTTCAACTTCAAGTATATACATTTACAGTTATACAGTTATGTCTGTTGTTTACTTTGTTGCAAATCATTGCAAAGACAAGCAACACTGCCAGACCGAGGTTACAACGGCCGAGGTAAACAGTAATACATGGTGTGCTTTTGTTGAAAAACGTTTACTTATTGTGGCTTTCACTGTTGTTGTTTTTAAGGAACTAAGTTTGTATATATAGGATACATGTATTACGGAAGTTTGAAATACAAAATTAAAATAAAACAAACTGTCAGTGAACAAAACGAAAAATAAATCACTTCTCTTCGATCCATTCGAGTTTGTATAGGGCGCCGTTTTATTTGATAATACCATTTGGTGATATCACCTTTTCGAATCGATGATATCACTGATTCGAATCGATGATATCACGCATTCAGATAGGTGATATCACCGATTCATTCTGAATGCGTGATTTCACCTATTGAATGGGTGATATCACCTATTCGAATCAGTGATATCACTTATTCAAATCGAATGAGTGATATCATCCATTCGAGTAGGCGATATCCCTGATTCGAAAAGGTGATAGCACCCATTGAATAGGCGATATCACCCATTCATTTTGAATGAGTGATAACACCTATTCCAATCAGTGAAATCACCGATTACTAATTCAGAAATAAACTCTATATAAAGGACTGATCCCATCCAGGGTCCGTGTAACAAATTAGACAGACCCTCACAATCGCCATATGTTGCAACATTTGGCGCGCTTTTTCGTCAGATCATGGCCTGACTTCTTGTTATGGTTGCATCAGCTCTTACAGCAATAGATGCGGACATTTCTCCCTCTCCCTCCCCGATCCAGAATATGTGGTACTGCTACCCCTTCCCCTCACCCCAACTTCCGCCCCACTCCCCAAAAAAAATACGAAAAAATGGAACATATTATAATAATTTCATTTTTCTATGCCTTTATATTAAACAATAGATATTTGTTAGTAGATTTTATGTGTTTTTACCAAAAATGCATGGTTTAAGAAAAAATGGGATAACTTCGTTGTGTACTGAACTGTTCAAAAGAATGTTTTGTTTGGACAATTGGTGGTGGTCGATCTAATTATTCTATATACATCATTTATTATTCCCTGTTTTTCTGTCTATATAATAAGAGAAAGAAAAATGGGTGCTTTTTTATTTTTGCTCAGTAGAAGGGACGTATAACGTTCTCTCTGATAATACTCTTGGGGGAAAGTCCTTATTTTTCTTGTTGTAAAACCGAATAGGTGATATCACTGATTTGATATCACTGATTCAAAACAAAAGGGTGATATCACTGATTCGAATAGGTGATATCACCCATTAGTTTTTAAAGAGTAATATTACCTATTCGAATTAGTGATATCACTCATTAAAATAGGTGATATCACCCATTCATACCATTTCGTTTTGAATTAGTGATATCACCCATTCGAATCAGTGATATCACTGATTCGAATAGGTGATATCACTGATTCGAATAGGTGATATCACTCAATTAAGTTTGAAACAGTGATAACACCTATTTGAATGAGTGATATCACTCATTCAAATAGATGATAGCACTGAATTGTATTAAAAAGCAATACGGCGCCTCACAAGTTTGGCCCTCGTTTATCTCCTTTAAAATAAAATTCCCCTTTGTCACAGAAAACCACTACAAGAACTCCTTTGTAATCTTTCTGATCTGAATAAGCGGAAATGTATATTTGTTTGACTACAAATAACGACCTTGTAAAGCAGATTACTAATACATGGGTTTTTACATCGAGGGAAGTATATGACTGTATTTATTACTAGGAAAACGAAAGTCGACAAATAGTGGATTCCTACTGTTTATTTTCGTTTTCGTAGTGTTCTATAATGCATTATTGTTAATAGATCATAAACAATCATTTAACGAAATTAGATAATACTAATTAACTCCAGACATTGAAATTATGACAACATACATGTATATTTTTACGTATAAATACCATCCGATCGATTCATATCAAGGTATGTGCTACGGCTTAAAATGAATATTTAATAATATAATTTACCTTAATGATTTGATTTTTAGCCAATCCAGTAAATTATATGTAATGTAACAAAACAAATTCTTCGATCTCAAGACTATCAATCGGACATGCCTTAATCACTTTTATTTCCGATAATCTACGGAATTTCCCAGTTTGTACCAATCAGAACGATCGGAACTCTTAGCCAATTTCCGCAATCGGAACTGCCTTGTCGGATTCCGTCACTCGGGAATCAAATGGATGAAGGAAATCGATCGGAAGTCTTCGCCAATTTCCGTACTCGGTAAATGTGTAGTATTCCCGAGTAACGGAATCCGACGAGGTAGACTTCTTCACGGCGCATGTCCCACCGTTTCACTCAAACAGCGACCGTCACAGGTTTAATTCCACTAAATCAGCCGGATGTCCTTGCCTGGTGTAGTTCGAAAGTAGTTCTATATTAAAGAGTGCTAATCTTGTTTTTCTTTAAAACCTTTTTTTAGTGCAATTTCCTGTGATTTTTTTGGTTGTAACTGTATTCTGGACATATTGTTGATATTTGAAAAGGGAGCTCATCATGTTTTTGACAGTTTTTTATATAAATTTCAGAAGTGAAAGTAGACAGGGTACGAAATTGCAAGGGGTAAAAATAGCTTTGACCTTTGACCCGGTGTTAGTATACAACTGAATACATGTTTTTTAGAAGATATTAAACCTCCTATTTCCTTGTTCACTTGATGTTTAATAGCAAACATGTTTATTTGCATGATAAAGTAAGTTCTCCAGAATTCTAACCAGGTTTAAGTTTTTAAAAGGTTGTCAACATTTTAACGGCAATGGAGATTCATTTACGCTTTTATAACCTCACAGGCCGATTTTGGAAACCGTGAATTTGATAGTACGTAAAGCCCATTTCAATTGCGATCATGACCAAGCGTCTGATCTACGTTCTATAAATAGATATAGAAAGTTGGGTTCTTCCTCAATATCGATTACACAATGCAGGCGCGTGACTTAAACAATCAGTAGATTGGCGGGATATTGGCGAATATTCCGATCAAACTAAAACATATTACGCGTAAACAATTACAGATTAAATTAATCCTGTATAGTATCAGGGTCCTTATATAAGGACTCCGTTTTCATTGATGTGTCTTAAATGTCGAAACAAAAAAACTGAATAAACTTTCACTGTTATTCGCATCACTTAACCATCTTTAAAGGGACACACGTCAATCTTGAAATTTGTATTTTTTAATTGTTAATTTTATTGACGGCTGTGTAGCAGTCTATCCGAAGAGGCAGTTCCGATTGGAAGGAAATTGGCGAAGAGTTCAGATCGAGTGTGCAAGCGTCAATCGGACTGCTGCAGTCGCAATCGGAACTGCATCGTCGGAGTCCGTCACTCGGGAATACTATATATTTACGGATTACGGAAGTTGGCGAAGAGTTTCGATTTCCGTTTACGCTCGGTTATGATAATTGCCGCGGCACTTCCAATTTCTTTTCCGGAAAGATGTTAATACACGAAATAAACATGTTTACATGCGCATATCTTTGAACAGTGTTTAACGTCAGTTTCAGCACATGTTAGGCCACATATGACGGTCGATTTGTTATAGTAGAGGCAAACCACCCCAATTTTCCTGGGTAGAACCAATCTCTACTCAGCGTTGTCATTCCTTGCATCCATTCATATCTCTGTAAAAACCTACCTACAACTAAAGTTTTAATCTAAATATAGGCAAATGTCTAAAGTAAAGCAGCTTTCATTCGATTGTTTACCGATCAATCAGCAGCACCCGGTAGCATTGGTGGTGTAAGGTCACGGTGTTGACAAATGTTCATGTGATCGCAGTTAATAACTTACTTATAAATCTTCAGTCTGGCGCACATTATGACATTTGTATGTGTCGTCTCGACGTGCCCTGAAACACCATTCATTCGACACACTGTACAATCGACGCATCTAATCTTGAGTATGTCTTTTAATTTTTGAGACTCTCCCGGAGGCCATTACAATGACTATGTGTATGCAAGAAACGACAACTCTGGGTAGAGATTGCTACCTTCCGAGTCACATGCCGACCCTGGTATAGATTGGGGTAGAACAATATCGCATGCCTTCCGCCATGCGCAGATTTACAGTTAGGCGATGTCTCAAGGTGTGTAATAATCATATAAATGAAAGTGTAATGTGTATCCTCACTATAAATGAAAGTGTAATGTTTATCCACACTATACATGAGAGTGTAATGTTTATCCACACTATAAATGAAAGTGTAATGTTTATCCACACTATAAATGAAAGTGTAATGTTTATCCACACTATACATGAAAGTGTGATGTTTATCCACACTATAAATGAAAGTGTAATGTTTATCCACACTATACATGAAAGTGTAATGTTTATCCACACTATAAATGGAAGTGTTCTTCAGATTTTGGTTCCTAAGGCATCTCACAAACCACGTCTATATTAGCATCTTAAAATGTAGACCCAGTGAATGTTACAGTAGTCACACATGAACGACAATCGTGTATTTGTGAAAACCTGCAAAATGTATGCAGTTCAAATGCGAATCGCCTGGTTGAGGAAATAACCTCGTCCCAAGGAACTGCCCAGTAGTTGATGGATGCCAGTGTATCCCCGTACATGTCCCACGTTCGTTTATGGATGCCAATGTATCGCCTTACAAGTCCCATGTGCGTTTATGGATGCCAATGTATCCCCGTACAATTACCATGTTCATTTCTGGGTGTCAATGTATCCTCATGCCAAACCTCATACCTGCTAACTTTGAACAGACCAAGTAGTGCTTAGAACAAAACGTGTAAATTCACATTTGGAGTTTTGAGAAATTCTTAAGTTGTATTTATATACTTAAGCACATTAGTTTAAGTTAGAATTCATATATGGCAATAGGGGTTGGGGAATATTTGCCGCCTATTAGAGGTGTGTCTTTTTATAATCAAGTTGCACATGCTAATGCTTTTTGTGAGTAACATATTGAATTGAATGGTTAATATGGATTTTGATTGACAATCAGTCAAGTAAAGTCAAGTATATAAAGTCAAGTAAAGCGTAAAGTCAAGTATATATGTTGATCAAACCATTAAGATTTATGTGTATTTTCCAGGTTCAGGGTAGAAGTAGTAGTATAGAAAGGGTGGGGGGGGGGAGGGGGGTCCAGGACAGTTTCCCAGAGCGGGATTCAAACCCAAGCAACTGCAAAATGTGTCAGCCATGGTTGTTAACTCAAGTACACCATCATTTACACAAAAATCTAAATGATAGCATACTTTGGCCCATAAGCCATGAAACATATTATTAGTTGCTTGAGCTAACCCACTCTAGAAAACTATCGCTAACCCCCCCACCCCCCCCCCTCCATCTCCCCCCCCCCACCCCAAACCACCCCCCCCCCTCCATCTCCCCCCCGCACCCCACCCCACCCCCCCCCCCCCCCCCACCCCCCACAAACCACCCCCTTTCTATACTACTATCAATCCAGTTTGTCATTTTGATAGCATAATATATCTCTCATAAAATTCAACTAAAACATTTGCAATTCATTAAGCAAAGTCAGACGAAACCGGACAGTAGTCTTCATCATCGCTCTGCATATCATGTTTTACCATGGAGTATTTTACTTGTATGCTAATGTATCTTGTCCATTATTTAGAATGTATCTTTTATCATCATAAGCTGATACACTTTTTTTATTTATTACATAGCTGCTTATTTTATGCTTTTGTGATCTAATAACTTTCATCTCATTGTGACTTTCTGTTGCTTTAAACAAAATCTCTTTGTAAACAAATATTAACATAACAAGGACGATTTAAAACTAAACGTTCTTTGATTCTGTTTATAGCAAATAAATTTTTATTAAACATTTTACAAGAAATGAATGATGGTCTTGCTGCATATTTTAAAAGGACTTCCTCATCGTGAGCAAATTTAACACTAATTCTTTTTCTCAAATTTTCCATAGTTTTACCAAAAACTGAATTGTTCATCAGTTTGAAGAAATCCTTTTCAAAAGCATTTTACCAGCTGTTCTCTTAGCAGTATTAAAGTCTATATTTGTCTTTAACCACTCCGATTCGTCAAACTGTAGTATTCGGTGTATTTTTGTTACCTTTAATCAAAGCGTTTTATACAATTCTAAGTTTCTGTAATGCAAAACATACTTTTCTTTATTTTTCAATGTCGTGACAAGTTTATTAACATTGCAAGATCCAAATTTAAACTTTTGTTTTTTTTAATTTTTACAATAGTCTGACAACCACTCATCTTTTATATTTAAACTTTCTGGGGCAATTGGATTATCATTATGCGAGTCATGCAGTTTCTTGGGATACTCAATATCGCGCTCAACAATGTAATTTGATTTGATTTTTTCAAACGTATCAACCCACTTGAAGTTACCAGTAGGCAACGGTTGGCACATGACCCACCCATACAAGTTATTAACATCAAGATATATTATGTACTTGCATTCTTTTTTCTTGTCAAAGTTTTTCATATATTTAGTGTTAGCTGTGAATATCTGTTTGCAATATAACTCGTACCGCCTCTTAATCCTTTTTCCACAAACAAATATTGATCAATAGCAGTTATTAAATCAGGTTGGATACCAGTCATCTTAAGGCTTGCATCCCAGGCTAAACCAGGACTACTGAAGTAAAGGCAAGGATCTAATTTGTAATACTCAATACACATTTTTCTAAAGTTTTCAAAAACGTCTGAAAGCAGAGGCAAATCTGTCTTAAGATACATATCATGATACTCTCCCATATTTTTAATCTTAAATGTTTTCCATATTTTTTTTAGCATGATCATAATCTGCAACTGAAATGTGTTCATCATTTAATTGAGAATAAAAGCTTTCTTTGCCAGGTAATTTAGGTTCTTTAAAACGTTCAAATCTGTTCATGTAATCATAAGGATAAACATATTTTCTTTTTATTAATTCTAGCTTGTCGCCAGAGTATTCCTGAGAGGTGTATTGAAACGAAGGGATGTTTTTTACTAAATTTTCTAATGATTGAGACATAAACTGGAAACTGTCAATAAACACTAAACTTTGTCCTAACATAAAAGCCATGTACTTTTCCGAGTTATTTGGTAGAACATTTATGGTTTTTTTAAACTTTCCGATGTGTTGCATTATAAAGTGATAATCATAACCTCTCAAATTATGAAACACAACAGGTATTTGTTAAGTTAGTCTGAAATTAATACTACATATGTCGTGAGCGCTTCCTCTGTACATTCCAGTTATATGAAAATGACCTCTTACTTTTCTAAAGGAGTTTTCATATGCTACTGTACGACTTGGGTCATCTTTTTTAAGAGTTATTGAAAAAACATTACCACAAATATGACATGATTTAGATTTTTGGAATTTAACTTCTTCTTCCGGTGAAATCGCAAAATCTTTCTTAAAATGTGTATTCATAGTTTTCTTGCACCACGTTTCTTCTTCTATCATGTTTGCTAAAAACTAGTAAACAACATTTGGTCCCCTATACGTTACAACTGGTTTTGAATATTGATCATCATAACAACAAACAACCTTATACCCATAACTACAATCAGTATGCTTTTGATATGTTTCTGTATATGATTTTTTAGGATTGTTTGATGCTGAATAAATAATTTCGCTTACTGCTTCAAATTCAGCATATATAACAAATGGAACCATTAGCTGCCTGTCGTAGTTTTTAAACTTAATTTTTTCATGCTTGTTTGGCATCTCTACTGCTTGTGTTCCGTTAAGTGAAAGACAAACAGGCTTATGTTTTTTTAGCGGCCTTTCTATTTTAAAGCACTGCAAGCTTCTTCTGCAAAACCATTTTTTTTCTTTATGTGCTGTTTGATTATACATTAACCTGTTAAAAAAAATTATACATACATAATTTTTTTTTTTTCGGTGATCAAAAGCATATCACATTTTTCCTCTGCTTTATTATTTTTTGATATGAACATAGGGTATACTTGATTATTTTCGTATCCAAATATATTAAAACAAATTTTGTTTTGTTTTTCTATTTTTGGGATTTGTTTGATAGTAACAGGAACTGTTATTTCTTTGTAATTTAGACCTCCGATATGCTTTTTATGATGTGATATTCTCTCGGGATGTGTTTTAACAGGAAACGTAAAGGCTAAGTGGCACCATCTAAAGCACTCGTTATCTTCATTTTTTATATTTATTAGTCCTTTTTTAGCATTAGCAAGTTCTTTTGGTAAATTTAAGTAAGAGCTACTACGTAAAGGCTTATACTTTATTCGATTTATGTAGTGTGCATCTAATACCTCAATTTGCCAACCACTTCCCATCTGAATCCAATTTCCTACTCTATTTACAATTTCCTCACGTGCTTTGTCCAGCGCCTTGATAATATTATTTTCGGTTAATATTGTTGCCGCTTTAGAATTAAAGTAAGCTGTTTTGTATTTGGTTTCAGGACCTGTTTCTTTGTCTCCCGTCGATGTTTTTTTAAAAAAAAGTATGTTTCACATCAACACTTAATGCAAAGCCGCCCGTTTTTCTTAGTTCCGTTTTAAGACATTTTATAACGCTTAGTTGTGTTTTCTACAGTTGAGTAAGCGGGTCATTACTGATTACATTTACTTTAAAAACCTTGCTATACTGTTTTGGGGATGTTTCAATTTCTCGGATATTCATTAGATAATATTACAAGAGATTATTTCTTTAAGTCTATAATTATTTTGATGTAAACTATTTATTCCCTGGTTATTTCTTTAGTTGTCTCTTCTGTATCACGTTTTAATAGGGTGTCATAGTAGTCAATAAAAGAATATTTATTTATAATACCACAAGTCGCAGATGAGATTGTCTTCTTACAATAAGCGTGTAATCTCATTATGTCACTATTTTTAATTTTCCACGGTAAGTTTAGATCACGTGCTTTGGAGATTATCTTTTCAATTACCTCATTACAGTATGCATAAAACATCAACTCCATGTCAGGTTTATTTATATCTTCAAAATCAACCATTTGAGCATATGTTATTTGATTTTTTTTTAAGTTTTTGATTTTCTTTTCTACTTGTTCTATTATAATATTACATAAGATAATAACTTTTAAGTCTATATTTAAATATATAATTCTATAGTATAGTATAATGAATTGCAAATATTGCAAAAGAGTTTTAGATATTATTGATCCTCCTGGAGTGCGTTCAGATTGCATCTTATTTTACATGACTAATAAAAAGAAGCACTGCCAATATTGTGTTGGAACCAAGCTTTGTTACACGTGTACGTACGCATGTATAAATTGTAACGATACTTGTGAAGTTTTCGATAATGAACGTATTTGCCTTAATTGTGGAGTTCACAATGGCTACAATCATATTGCAGATTACAATTACAACCGAAAGAAAACTATTTACCACAAAAAGTACCATTTGGATAAATATTTGGTAGCATATAATTTGTCTTCTACAAATAGACAAATATTTGAAGATTTGTTTTACAAAATTGTAAAGATTTTGGATAAAATAGAGGATCGAAAAAGATCAATCAAATTTGAATACATTTTTCAGAAAATATTTAAAATATTAAAAAGAAAAAAAGAAACGATACAGATTCAAACAAAATCTAATAAAAAAAAAGTACGATTGGATATGGAAACAAGTTGAAAAAGAATTACGACTGGATACCATTACCGTTTAACTTAAATTTGTTCATATACATTTCCATAGGTTCTGTAAAGTTATCTTTCTTTTGAATCTCTAATATTTTATTAAAGGTCATTCTGATTACCTCTTCATCATTTTCTAGCCCTATTGTTGTTTGGACACGTGATAGTAGTTGTTTAAAACTCCAA
The DNA here is from genome assembly GCA_037043455.1 of Cyrtodaria siliqua. Lineage (NCBI taxonomy): Eukaryota > Metazoa > Mollusca > Bivalvia > Adapedonta > Hiatellidae > Cyrtodaria > Cyrtodaria siliqua. The sequence goes on from JAWPHD010011195.1 coordinate 49,387, forward strand.
TGATGTGTTTTTAACAAAGTCTTTTTTCCTGCTATTCTTGTTGTACTTACTACTAAAACAGCAACTACTGGAGGAACTGCGCCAACTACAGCCACGAAAACAGGAATTGCTGGAACTAATGGTAGAACAGCACCACAACCACTGTTAATCTGTAATGTTGTGTTTATAATACCACATAATGTATAGCTACGTCTGTATGCAGCCATAAGACGGGTCAAGTGATCAATTAGTTCTTCTTTAGTGTTCATGTATAATTACAGTTAGACAATAATTTAATCAACATATTTAGAAAATAGTTGCTCATGTTCTTTGGGTGATATTTTACCTATTATTAATAATCCATCGATTAATCTTAATACCTTTATTTATTAGCTGTAGACTATTATTTCCTGATTCGATACTTCCACATACTAACTCTGGATCATTAACCAAATCATCAGGACTATTGTAATATTCAACATCAACACAACCTCCTAACACCTTTTTGAACTTTGAAGAACCTTTATGAATTGGTAAGCCAGATAATTTATTATTATTTCAACGCTTTGTTATCAAGTCTACAAAATCATCATCTACTTTTAGGTCTAGAACAACTGCTTCTCCTTGTTTAGCAATACGTTTGTGATGGCCAACATGCTTAGGTAAATCAATGTGTAACATTCCATAGTGACCATCTTTGTCGAATTTGTAGGAATTTTTATTATGTTGTATTCCTTCCCCTGAAACGTTATTTCTAGGTGAAATGAGTTTGCTTAACGAAAGTATTTCATTAGTCCTACTTCTGTTATCTACCAAAGCTTTTGACTCGTTTATTCGAGCTTGCTTATCTAGCTCATATGCTGCTTTTTTTATTGCATCTTTTTCTTTTGTTATCTGCTTAGATAGGATACCCCTGTCGCGTCCAATTGTATTGATTTTATTAGAAACATTTGTAAGCAATGGTTCAAAATTATACTCAAAGGTGGTTGCTGAATTTAGGACTAATTCCTCTGGTGAAGGATAGTTATATGCTTTTATCAAGGCTTCATTAATACCAACATTAAAATTAATATCGAATTTTGCTGTACGAGGTTCTTCATCAAATAACTGGGGTATTCCCTGGTACGCTTTTTGTTCTTGTACTTCCTCACCTATTGCTGCTGGTAGAGCGGCTAATTGCTGACTTATTTCCGGAAGAGAAGCTAACTGCTCGGTTAGCTGTCTGACTGACTTTTTATTTCGCTAGTTACAGGTTTATATATTTCTTTGTACCAATCACGACTAGCTCCTGTCACAAAATGTCACGGTTAGAGCGTATTGGACTTACATAGCTCTTGTAAGCTGTAAGTTACACCCTAATCTATTGTTGAGTCCATGATATATTCATGTAACACGTAAAAGCGTGCACATTTTAAGTGGCCGCCAGAGAGGCCGCGTAATAAGTTTAGTTTTGTGCTAATACATGTAAACGTATAGGTCTATCTTCCTTTAACGGCAAAATTGTGTAAGGGGCCTCTCGTGTAGATTTTAATACTGCGAATTTAGCTACGTATGTCACGGACTGAACGGGGGGGAAAATGGTTTTTGCGTAAAGTTTGCTATAAAACCCATTGTCTCCTAGTTTTGGCCGGGATTGCTTGATAGTTGCTTTGTTTGGAACAGAAGTTGGATGGCGAAATTCACAGGCAATATGTGGTCAGTATTTATTTTATTAACTTTATCGTACATTTGTATTCAGTGGGCGGCGCCATCTTGGTTGGCGGTTACGACATCCGGTTAGCTTTGATGTTTCTCAAACAATTAACTTTAGACTAGCATATGATTTTGAAGTTACTTTATTAGATGTAATTATTGTAATTGATCATTAATTGTAAAACAATATTAATTTGATAACAGTAGAAATAATAGGTGCATTAGTTAACGTTGGCGTATAACTCAGTGATTGTAACACACGAGTGTTAACATTAGTTAACAATAAGATGAGTGAATAGGATAAATGTTCGACGCGTATGCATAGCGTTGTATAATGTGGTCATTAGTTGACATACATGTGTGCATGCATAACTCAGTAAGTGTAATATACGAGTGATTTGATAATGTTTTATATTACATGTATTAGGGGCATTGATTAACAGCGACGTACATGGCGTAAACATGGCGTTGTAGAATATGTATACATTGCTACTCATCATTAGTACAGCTTACATATATTTATTGAATAATGATTTATTTGGGTAATGCTAATTATGCAGGATTGTTATGTGTGTCAACCGACATCTAAAACGTATGTATAATTACAGCCTAAGCCATCCAGGGTTGGATATAAGCGATCCAGCGTTGGATATAAACCATCCAGGTGTGGATGTAAGCCTTCCGGAGTGGAGCTAAGCTTCCACGCATAACGTTAAGAGCGGTGGAGACGGTCCCCGTACCTGCGCAACATGGCCAGGTTTTAGTAGCGACAACCCCCGGGACACAAGGTGGGCCCGTTATCAGTCCTCACTGGAGGAACATCACCCACAATCTCAGTGGAGGTTAATCATCTTACATATCGCGTCATCAACCCTTATAGAAGGCATTTGATGACAATCACCCATTGGATTCGCGCATCATCATCTTCATGAGCTCTCGCGCATCACAGTTATCGCGCTAGATCATAGATCAACATTGTTATAACTTTAAAAACACTTTAGTGTCGTATACATTCAGTATTTGTTACAATACTAAGAACGTCTTAAACGTTCATGAGAACATTCTTTTCATATTTCATCTGTGTATTCGCTTGTTTTTTTTAGATAATTGTATTTATATTTATCATATTTTAAAAGTTACATTACACTTATGTAAATGCATTCACCGTCATTTATTCTTTCCTGAGTTAGCCCAAACTACTAGGGTCATCTTGTGACAAACATCTCATTAATATTAATTCATTTCATTCGATAGTGCAGCAAAAACTCGATAATTATCCTTTCATTCAGAACCATTAATTTGAAAATGTACAATCATTGACGAAAAATAAGCAATCAATTAACACATTTTCCGCCCCAATTTCTAAACCAGTAGGCTAAACATGCCGCTCATGCGTGGCCTACAGCGTGACCTAGATAATGAGCTTTACCATCAAATTGGGAACTAAATGTCCGTAAATATTATAGTCATTGTGCCTAGTACTTTGAGAAATAGTATTGCATAGTATAGCATCTACTACAAATAAATACACAAGTTGATGAAAAGAATTTGTCAAGAAGTACTCATTTCTACTACCAACAACAACAAGGTAAACAAATCAAATAGTTTAAAGGGACACACGGCAATCGTTGCATTACATTAAAAAGAAGAAGAAAAATCCAAATATTTTGGCATTTATCCATATAGTGTTTATTTCCTTGCTGGAATTTATAAAAAGCCTGCCTCCACCGCAAAAAATCGACCGTCAAATAGAACCTTACATGTGTTGAAAATGACGTTAAACACCATACAAACAAACTAACAAAAAAATCGACAGCTCTCTTACACGTGTTTACAACCAATACGCCATACACCTACACTAATAACTCACGTCAGTAAATTATATATATATTCGGGATGCATATATTTTCGTACTTTTGACAGTTTAAACATTGAGTGCTGCTCAACCTGGGACTAGAGAGCTTTTACGGTAGCAGGTATTTTTCACCACTGTTTCACAGGCTCGTCAACCCGAGACTGCAGTATTTTTCGCATTTATCGTTTTCGGCGATATCCATTTTTCCCCTTTAATACTTTTTTTAACTCGTTGATATTCCGCTTGATTTACTAATAATAGATGTTTATATTTACACTAAAAATATTTCTTATCCATTGCTCAAATGACTGTCCGCCCCAGTTGTGTCATACTTGTTCGTTTTAGTTTTACTCTTACGTATAGTGTGCTAGGTAACAAAGATATGTTATCAATCTTAATCAAAATGAAAGAATATTCGAGCACGTTCGAAAATGACACAAAATAAATACTCGTCGATTACATCAGTATTTTTGTATATGCGTAATAAAGTAGGTGATTTATTTAAAACTAAACTTGATATGTCTTTTCAAGCACACTTTCATCTTAACAAGGGTTATTGTAAATACATATTATCCCAGCAAGAAGACCAACTGGGAGATAACGACAGGTACGATAAGAGTTGTTAAGCCACCTGAGGCGTAAATAAATATACAACTATTCAAAACATTGTAAATAGAGAGACCGGATAATAGCCTGATATTTTGTAAACTTAGGTACATTTTTAAAATACCTAATTACATGTACTATAAACTAATATAAATCATTCAGCCTGTATAACGGACACTATTGCTGTTGAATTTGGTAACCGAGTATTCCGTGTCTTTTTCAACGTTCAGAGCACTTTCCTTTACTAAAATACTTCTCTGCTAAAAGTAAACTAACGCTGTATAGATACTAGTAAAGGGCCAATGTAAGAAATCACCATTTCCGCTGAAGAAAAGAAGCTGCAACAAGTTCAAATAGAACATCAGGTAATTATTGAAGCCAGACTACATGCGTAAATATATTTAACTGTGTCCAAATAGTGAAGATAATAACTTCTTTAAAAAAAAGAATTGAAATCGTATATAGTTTTAAAGCATCGCAGTGGTATAAAATATTGCATTATTTCCAAATATTTAGAACAAAGGAAAAATGGAAAAGTAAACAATTACATTATACAGACTTAAAGACAACGGATTAAGTAATATTATGAAAAGTTAGATAAGATACTGAAATGGAATCGCTTGGAAGCACCAACACAAACAATACAATAACACAAACTGATTTATTATTTTAAAGGATAAATATAGCAAGGACATTAATGAAGTGTGCGTTCCCTAATTGTACACCACCTATCAAAAATGTGCACATGCACAACCTCTGAATACATAAAAAAACACCTGTATAATTTTATAAAAAATCCCCGCAGTGGAAAGTAAATTGATTTATCGGTAACCAGTATTCTATGTATAGTGACAGTGACCTTAATATTAGACCAAAGGCACGGAAAAAAAAGTTTTGGCTTCCGTTCATTAACTGCATATTGTGGTGAAGTTTGTTTAAAATTCCTTGATGGGAACTAAAGTTACTGAGCGGATACCGATTCGCTGTTTATAATATCTGACATCTTGACCTTAGAACAAATGACCAGAATAACAATCCTTATTTTTCCTGTCCTAAGTCGCACCTTGTGATGAAGTTGTGTTATAATAAAATCCTTCAAGAGAAACTAAAATTATTGAGCGGAATTAGATTTATGTATAGCAACAGTGACCTTGACTTTTGACCACATGACCAAAATAAAAATACCAAGCTTTCTTTCTATGACCTTGTAGTGATGTCTCTTTAAACTCCTCAAATGAAATTGAAATTCTTGACACATGGGTGCAATCCTCACGACAAGAATAATTGATAAAAGTTCAATTGTGTACATATTATGGTACGAACAGGCTTAACGGCTGATTGACAAACCGATCTAGTCGTCGTTTCTGGAATTCTGAATGATAGCGGTACATATATAAAATCCCGAGTCCCTGTCTTCTGCCGTTTGCAGAGGATGAACAGTCCAAATGCTACAGTCAAGGATGATAATGCACAACCACATACAGCAAGGATAATAAATGACTTTCTACACGATGCACGACCTCTGGACAGGCCTTCAATGAGCAGACGATAACGAATTTGGTATTCTCTACACGTAGTCGACTTATTGTGTGACAGAACGAGCGAAGTGGCTATACATATTATTGACTTTGTGCACGATTTGTTGCGTGACCTTTACCTGCTACTAGCTTAAATAGTTTCTATATTCATTTTCTCAATAACTTGTTATTAAAATTGATTGTGACTTTTCACGGCTATTTTGTATTTATATTTTATATTGGTTTTAAACAGCCACAGCTACATATTTTTTATACACAAGTATTACACTTTGTCCATTTAATTTTCTTTTTTCTTACTGAGTATTATTTTTAAATCAATTCATAAGCATACGATAAAGGTATGCTAACTGATTTCAACGATAATGACTTATATTGTTCCCAAAAATAGGATACAAATAATTAATCAAGTTAAAATATTGGAGAACAATAAATTTTCAACCACAATTTCGTCTATTAAGTTCAGCTCAAACTAGGCTTAAAAACGTATATTACTTCTCTTTGAAGAACTAAACATTTTGAACGATACTTGTAATGCATGTATTTTATATTTTTCTTACGTCGGGAAAACATTCGATGCCATAAATCAGGAGTTTAGTTGTAATGTTTAGATTGTTTTAATTGAGGATAAGCTCGAGTAGGTTCGATACGATTACTCTATGATATTATAAAAAGGAGTGTGTTCAAATAATGGTCATATGGCAGAGGGTTTAGCGACTCAACAGGGTGTAGGAAAAGTTTAATTGTTATTTATCCCCATTTAGATGGGTGTGTCCCCCAAACAACTTCGTATGTGGTCTATGTGTCTCAACTTAATCGTTTTTCTAGAGCTTGTAATCCAGTTGAGGACTTTAATATTCGTAATCTTTGTACAAATTACCCAGTTATAGTTCGCCACTATGCTTTCCTCTTTAAATGTGCGATGACTGGATAGGCTGTCGACCCTATGATGACGTCTACCTTGGGCCAAAAAGGACGGTGACGTTTGATGTTTGTCTGCAATATTTTATTATCGTGCCCTCAATGGTTTATTGCAGACAAACATCAAACGTCACCGTCTTTTTGGGCTTTAGGTAGACGTCATTATATGGTCCATAGCCTGTCCGGTCATCGCACAATTAAAGAGGAAAGCATAGTGGCGAACCGTAAATGGGTCCACCATCAAGCATGCAAGGCGTTTCAAAATGAAAAGATTATAACCCCTTTTGATAAACCTTTTAACAAGTTTAACAAAGACAGTGATCATGACCAAGGATCTTACGAAGTTTGTAAATCACGTCACCAAAGAAGTCAGGTTGTGATAGTCCTTGTCGCAGAAGTTCTTCAATTACTTTTATATTTGGAAAGAAGATCAGGGTTACGATAATAACATTTTGCAAAGGTTTTACGTTTATGATAACGGTAGCCCTGAAGGAGTAGCTTGTTAGTTATACAAATATTACGAATATTAAAGTCCTCAGCTCGAGAACATGGCTACAAGCTCTAGAAAAACGAAAACGTTGAGACACATATACTACATAAGAAGTTGCTCGGAGAACATCCCAATCTAAATGGGGATAATTAACAATATCAAAATTAAAATCATCTCTCCTATCATAGATTTTGCTAATTATTTCAGCATTTACACTCGAATTATTGACACAACTCATTTATCATAAATTGTGTATCGTCGGTGCTAAATTCTGGTGGTTTGAAAAAACTTGACCGCGGGACAATACCCTGGATTTCCCTGTATTCTTGACTGGACGACTGGTAAAACGTATGAAGTGGGACGATTTCCACAGAACGAAAATTTCGGTATAAGATCTAAATCAATTATTTCAAATATCCAAAGTTATACATGCAACCTACATCTTAGACAAGCAACCAATATGTTTGGGAATGGAATTAAACTAAATAAAATTTGCAACACTTAAGGTCAACTAATTAAGCATTATTATTGTTTAATGTCAAATGTGCAGTGAAATCAGCATTGTCAGCCTTGTCGGCATCTTATAATATATGATTTATCAAAAATATGACATGGCTGATGACGCCTAATGAAAGCAATGTCAACATTTAAAAACAGTTGAATATTTGTTAAATGTTGTTCATCCAACATTATAGGTAGTTCAGAACGGCCTGAGAGAGAGAGAGAGAGAGAGAGAGAGAGAGAGAGAGAGAGAGAAAGAGAGAGAGAGAGAGAGAGAGAGAGGGAGAGAGAGAGAGAGAGGGAGAGAGAGGAAGTTAATTTAATAACGAATTATTTTCTACGGTTATTTATAGTGCTCGGTGGTAGACTCGTGGAGACCGATTGGTTTACCTCATACCCGACGGAAGAGGCAAAAGGAAAGTCTCTTGCCCAATAAAATACCGACGTAACTCGGTGGCACAAGTCTTGAACCTCCGGATGTCAAGGAATTCGTACTTTTTACTTGGCATAAACACATAAACATGAGTAATATCACGATGTTTGTAAATTCTGCTATTTAACGTCATTTTCAGGACCTTAATTATGATATAGTGCAACATTCATATAAATCTTAATTGCGGATACATAATTAGTAATGCTTATCATAATACCAGTTTACAGTATCAAAGACATTAAGCTTAGTCTATTGTTCTTATTTTACTAGGTATTTACTTTTGCCATGTAGACTATTTCCAATAGATGTAGAGTTCAATGTGACTGTTTGCTTGTAACCAATAAATAAAAGCTTAACATAATTCTCCTCTGTGACTGTAGAAATATTGCATTATATTTAGAAATTTGTAATTTATATATATAAAGAAATTTAAAAAGATTGGCCAGGGAAAGTAGCATTCAAGGAGGACAGTCAACCACAGCACACAGAAACAAACACGCAAACAGACAAACAAGAAGGCAAAAGCAATAATAAATGCAAACGACATCACAAACACAAAAGGGTTGACAATAGGGCTACCGCCTTGGAACGATCAGTGGCAAAGTAGGCCACTGGGAGTTTAAACCGGTTCTAGGGTGCACCAAACCCCACACTTACCCTACTGTCATCCCATTAAAACAGGACATTGTAAATAAAGAAATCCCCGCCATGATCTAATCTCTAACCAACAAGGCAGTTCATCACAAATATGTTTAAATAAAACAAATTCGTTGGTACTGTTCTACATCTATCAAATTTCATAAATAGTAGATTATCTTTCGGCAACGACGAAACGTTTGTCATACGTCCGACAACAGGTACATATATACTCAGTACATTTAAAAACGCAAAATATTTGATTATTTTTAGTTTACTTTTTTTTTTTGTTCAGATTAAGATTGTTTATTGAACCAAACACCTAAGCACCAGTAGACAATACCTTTAATGTACTGGTACCGTTGGAGATTTGAATGTTTTTTAAAAATTACAGTCGTTATTGACAATATATTTGTCTCGTTCAGAATAAAGTTTGTTTTGATTTATTGATTGTTATTATTGAGATATTAAAGGTATTGTCTGTGTACTAAAGCCAGTAAATGGATATAACTCTGCCAAAATCAGTCAACCGAAACACGGCAATGATATGCACAACTAGTCCTGGTACTGACCATTCCTAAACAGTTTCGTTGAAATTCGGCCAGGAGTTCAGAAGAGACTAATCTATACAAAGTGTGTGTATTAAAACGTTTAAGGGCCAAATGCACAAACCGGCCTGATACTGATCAACATTGTCAAGTTTCGCTGAAATCCGTCCAGGGATTCAGGAGAACTAGACCGGACACAGTTTGCGCATCAAAACCTATAAAGGGCAATAGCTCCGCCAAAACTCTTTCAACCGGAACACGGTGATGATATGCACATTTTGGCTTGGTACTGTTCATCCTTGCAAAGTATCGTTGAAATTCCGGCAGGGGATCAGGAGAACCAGTACGGACATAATTTCATTAATTTGTGTACTAAAACCTTTAAAGGGTCATATCTCTGCCAAAATCATTCAATCAGAACGCGGTTAATTGCTATAATTCTGGTATTACTAATCCGATTTGGTTTTCGACCTTGTCCAAACTTTTTTTGATATTAACAACCGGGTAAAATTTGGTAAAGATCGGATGAAAATGGAGGCGCTAGAATGTTGACAAGACAAAATAAAGAAATTTTCTTTAATTCAAGGGCAATAACTCCAGTGTTACTGGTCTAAAGTTTGGGAAAGATCGAATGAATAATGGAGGCGCTAGAGTGTTGACAAGACAGAATATAGCATTTTTTGGTAATTCAAAGGCAATTAGTCCGTTGTAACTGGTCCGATCTGGCTGGATTTTAACTTCACCTGAGGGTTTATAAACATTAATAATCTGGTAAAGATTGGTAAAGATCGAATGTAAAATGGAGGCGCTAAGAGTTGACAAGGCAAAATAATAAAAATATGTGCAGTGAAATCAGCATTGTCAGCCTTGTCGGCATCTTATAATATATGATTTATCCAAAATATGACATGGCTGATGACGCCTAATGAAAGCAATGTCAACATTTAAAAACAGTTGAATATTTGTTAAATGATGTTGTTCATCCAACATTATAGGTAGTTCAGAACGGCCTGAGAGAGAGAGAGAGAGAGAGAGAGAGAGATAGAGAGAGAGAGAGAGAGAGAGAGAGAAAGAGAGAGAGAGAGAGAGAGAGGGGGAGAGAGAGAGAGAGAGAGGGAGAGAGAGGAAGTTAATTTAATAACGAATATATTTTCTACGGTTATTTATAGTGCTCGGTGGGTAGACTCGTGGAGACCGATTGGTTTACCTCATACCCGACGGAAGAGGCAAAAGGAAAGTCTCTTGCCCAATAAAATACCGACGTAACTCGGTGGCACAAGTCTTGAACCTCCGGATGTCAAGGAATTCGTACTTTTTACTTGGCATAAACACATAAACATGAGTAATATCACGATGTTTGTAAATTCTGCTATTTAAACGTCATTTTCAGGACCTTAATTATGATATAGTGCAACATTCATATAAATCTTAATTGCGGATACATAATTGCTTATCATAATACCAGTTTACAGTATCAAAGACATTATGTTACTATTGTTCTTTATTTTTACTAGGTATTTACTTTTGCCATGTAGACTATTTCCAATAGATGTAGAGTTCAATGTGACTGTTTGCTTGTAACCAATAAATAAAAGCTTAACATAATTCTCCTCTGTGACTGTAGAAATATTGCATTATATTTAGAAATTTGTAATTTATATATATAAAGAAATTTAAAAAGATTGGCCAGGGAAAGTAGCATTCAAGGAGGACAGTCAACCACAGAACACAGAAACAAACACGCAAACAGACAAACAAGAAGGCAAAAGCAATAATAAATGCAAACGACATCACAAACACAAAAGGGTTGACAATAGGGCTACCGCCTTGGAACGATCAGTGGCAAAGTAGGCCACTGGGAGTTTAAACCGGTTCTAGGGTGCACCAAACCCCACACTTACCCTACTGTCATCCCATTAAAACAGGACATTGTAAATAAAGAAATCCCCGCCATGATCTAATCTCTAACCAACAAGGCAGTTCATCACAAATATGTTTAAATAAAACAAATTCGTTGGTACTGTTCTACATCTATCAAATTTCATAAATAGTAGATTATCTTTCGGCAACGACGAAACGTTTGTCATACGTCCGACAACAGGTACATATATACTCAGTACATTTAAAAACGCAAAATATTTGATTATTTTTAGTCCACTTTTTTTTTTTGTTCAGATTAAGATTGTTTATTGAACCAAACACCTAAGCACCAGTAGACAATACCTTTAATGTATGAACTTATTATATGCCGACTGGTACCGTTGGAGATTTGAATGTTTTTTAAAAATTACAGTCGTTATTGACAATATATTTGTCTCGTTCAGAATAAAGTTTGTTTTGATTTATTGATTGTTATTATTGAGATATTAAAGGTATTGTCTGTGTACTAAAGCCAGTAAATGGATATAACTCTGCCAAAATCAGTCAACCGAAACACGGCAATGATATGCACAACTAGTCCTGGTACTGACCATTCCTAAACAGTTTCGTTGAAATTCGGCCAGGAGTTCAGAAGAGACTAATCTATACAAAGTGTGTGTATTAAAACGTTTAAGGGCCAAATGCACAAACCGGCCTGATACTGATCAACATTGTCAAGTTTCGCTGAAATCCGTCCAGGGATTCAGGAGAACTAGACCGGACACAGTTTGCGCATCAAAACCTATAAAGGGCAATAGCTCCGCCAAAACTCTTTCAACCGGAACACGGTGATGATATGCACATTTTGGCTTGGTACTGTTCATCCTTGCAAAGTTTCGTTGAAATTCCGGCAGGGGATCAGGAGAACCAGTACGGACATAATTTCATTAATTTGTGTACTAAAACCTTTAAAGGGTCATATCTCTGCCAAAATCATTCAATCAGAACGCGGTTAATTGCTATAATTCTGGTATTACTAATCCGATTTGGTTTTCGACCTTGTCCAAACTTTTTTTGATATTAACAACCGGGTAAAATTTGGTAAAGATCGGATGAAAATGGAGGCGCTAGAATGTTGACAAGACAAAATAAAGAAATTTTCTTTAATTCAAGGGCAATAACTCCAGTGTTACTGGTCTAAAGTTTGGGAAAGATCGAATGAATAATGGAGGCGCTAGAGTGTTGACAAGACAGAATATAGCATTTTTTGGTAATTCAAAGGCAATAAGTCCGTTGTAACTGGTCCGATCTGGCTGGATTTTAACTTCACCTGAGGGTTTATAAACATTAATAATCTGGTAAAGATTGGTAAAGATCGAATGTAAAATGGAGGCGCTAAGAGTTGACAAGGCAAAATATAAAACATTTCGCTAAGACAAGGGCAATATCTCTATGAAACATGGAAGGGCTAGAGTGTTGACAAAACAAAATATAGCATTTTTTGTTAATTTAAGGGCAATAACTCCGGTGTTACTAGACCGATCTGGCTGGTTTTCAAACTCGTCCGAGCTTTCATTGATATAAATAATATGTTACAGATTGGTTTAGATTGGATGAAAAACGAAGGACGACGGACGACGGACGGACGACGGACAAGCGACAATGGCATAAAAAACAATAAAAAAACTAAACACAATAGGTTAACACCTAAATAGGGCAATTAGCCTCTGAAGTTTTACTCCGTAAACCAAGAAGTGAAGTTGAATCGAAATGAGACGCATATATAATGTTTTCAAAATTGTGCTAATACGCTGCAAAAACAAGGCAAGATCCAAATTATGTCATTTGTCATTTACTAGTGATGGGCAATCAGTTGAAATTTACAATCGGTAATTGGTTACCATTGGTATGGTGTAACGGTAACCGATCAATCATCAGTTATAATCGGTTAGTCAGTATGAAGTATTGTTTCAGGCCTTGAACTTAGACAAATTCTGTTAAAGCTGTACAGTCCCTATTTTAAGTGGTAATAACTCATGAATATGAATGAGTCACGTGTGAAGTAGTTTCAAATCGACGAACACCCCAAAAGTCTGTATATAAGGAGAAATCGATACGTAAAATTTCACATTTTTATTTAGCCTCCGTACAAGTAACATCGATAAATATACGGTTTCAGAATATATGTGATATAGAATAGTTGCCCTTAACGGAATTTGAACCACAGTCTTGCACTTGTAAGATTTGAAAGATGTATGCTGAACCTCTAGACCGCTGCTATTTATTGGTATTTTGTAGCATTTTTAACACTAAATAGGCATTACGTAATAACAACAACGTGTCCACAAATTCATCAAGAGCTAAATAACAAGTCGAGATAAGGTTGATTTGAGGCGAAGTATTAGTTTCATATTGGAAAGATACAGTATTACACCAGGCAATGTTAATTTACACGTGCGACAATATGGACTGCATATTTACTAATCCATCTTTAGTTGCGTTCAAATATGTTCAGTTATTTTATCTCATAATAAATGGTAGTTAGTATACTATTTTCTCAAGTAGCTTTGTACTTCAGTGGATAGAGCACAGGACTTGAAATCAGAAGGTCGAGCCCCGAAAGAAAACTAACTTATTTTTTCTGTAAACATTACTGTTACCTGTGTATAGGTACGATGTGCACTGGTCGATGTATGTACAGTTAATGATTTCCTGTGCTATATTTGCTCGCTTAAATACCAGATTTCGACATGAGCTGGTGAACATGAAGTTACAAATAAAGACAAGCCTACAAAGAGAAATCGATTGATATAGGGACTCTGTAGCTTTAAAGTATGTTCACATTCCCGTTCAGACCACCGAACCAGCATGACGTGTCCGTCTACAACGGATTGAGGCTTGGTCAGCTTTTTCACTTACTTACTGACGATACCTACAACTCTTCAAGTAACACAAGCGATGTCGACACATCCTGCAGGGAACTACCATCAACGTCAACCATCAACTTTGGGCCCTTTGGTCGTTACACATCGAACCATTGGGCCGAACGTTGTAAGTGTTGTTAGAACGTGACTACCACCATCGTCCACCATCAACGTCGAGCCCGGTCATGCCGGTGGGCTTCCGGTACAAGTTAGTCCAATTGAGCTGAACGTTGAAAGTGTAGTACTCAGGCAGTCCTGAGTAAAGATACAACACGTTTCGATTAGGTATACACTCCCCACTAGGGTGGTACGTTGGCCCTTCTGAGGGCCGTTTTTTTGGATTCTACTGAGACGTATAACCACCACGGATACAGACATAAACATCACGGGACTTACAACCAACAGGATTGACCTGCTTCGTCGAAACAACAATCTTCTTGGATCAACTTTAATCTTCTACGACTTAAACTACTATAGATAATCAACGATGGATTTTTTCACCCACCTGCCACCAACTCAACTATTCTTCTGCAACTTGTAATTTCCATTGGATCCGATTGATGTACTACTAAAGTATGTATTCTTTCCTGTCTTGTTTCTTATGGCATTTTATTTTAACAATAAAATAATTCCAGTTGACATGCGTTTAGCTGTGTATGATATTTGTGTATATGGTGTCAGACTGGTATTATTTTGCTTACGGGTCGTTACCCACGAAAGTAGTACGTTAACTGCCTACTCACAGAGATGTGGTGAACAATTTGAAATGGACATTTTGTGTAAGGAAGTGAAATTTGTGAACAAACAAGTATATCGACAGGGGTTAAGACGTTTGATTTTCAGGACTTCTACATGGATAGTTGAAGGAAAAAAGTTCCAGATATGTGTACTTTTAATAGTGTTGGAATACATGACAACGGCTCGAAAACAGTGTATTTTGTTCTATTCTCAATGTACTGAAATATTACCAAACCGAGCCCATATGCTCATTTTCACAAGAGTACACGTGTATTTCCTAACTCTTGTCTCTTGGAAACTTGGCACAGCAGTGGTTAACATTTCCCTACCCACCGACTTTACGGTACAGAATAACTAGATATATATCACTAAAGTGCGATGCGTTTTCATTTAATCATGGTATTTTAGATTATCGATACTGCACTGCAGTAGCTTTTAAAGTTTAGGTAGATCTACTGTTACCTTGACTTTCTTTATCCAGCTGGAAATAATCGGCCGCAATAATCACCAACGGTTGTTTACCTACTAATGACGTCACATTAACGATGAAGTCTGGTAACCTGCCAACTGGATGGACTAGCTCCAACGCGAATAGAGGTGGGCCGGATACCAAACACATGGGAGTTAACTGCGTTTGGAACGAATACATACATGACCTCCCCTTAACAAGGGAGTTAAGTTTGTTCGACTAAGGGAGTTAACTGTGTTTTGACTTTTTTACCACGTTTTTTTTCCCTGTAGTATTTGCTACTCGCGTTACCGTAGAGCTCGCTTGCGCGCGCGTCGCTTCGCGACGCGAGCTCCTGCTCGCTACTACTACTAATATTACTATTTCTAATACTGCTACTTTTAATATTACTCCTTATAATGCTACTTCTTCTAATGCGATAGGGTTACTGCTACTGTAGCAGTAGCAGCATAAGAGAAGCACTAGTATTGGTAGTGGTGTGTATTGGTAATGGTGTGTATTAGTATCGGTGTGTATTGGTAGTGGTGTGTGTTGGTAGTGGTGTGTAGTGGTAATGTTGCGTATTGGTAGTGGTGAGTATTGATAGTGGTGTGCATTGGTAGTGGTGTGTATTGGTACTGGTGTGTATTGGTACTTGTGTGTATTGGTAGTGGTGTACTATTTAAAGGCGATTTCGTTGATAATGAATACGATCCTGATAATGATACTATGTTTATGTTGCTTTCGCGATTGATTTTGATGATGATATAGTGTAAGATTATAAGAATATTTCATGAGTATCCGGTGAAGACAGGGAATTCCAACCCTCGGTATAAGTGTTTTTTAACGAAACCGAGGCTCTGCCGAGGTTCCGATTAAAACACTTATACCGAGGGTTGGAATTCCCTTTCTGAACCGAATACCCATGATAGATTATTTTTCTTCCATATCAGAGACATGTTGTGCGTTAACGCCGCCAGCTACTAAAGTTTCGCATGTTTTCCTGCATACTGGATGTTGGTGCACGCGTGACTTTTATCTTTACCCATTAAGATAATACTTTCCATCCCCCATGTAAAACGTGGACAGCCTAATCCGGTTTGCAAGAATAATACATATCTGAAACCTCTACTTTTGCGCATCTTGCATAAAGGTGTGATACAGCATGCGCCCTTTATCATACATGTAATATTGACATTAGACTTACACGTATTTTGTTTCTAAATTCCATTTTAAATTGTTCACGTCTCCAAACTATTATCTAATATGACTCTATTATGCGATTAATGTCAATTTTACATCCTGGTTATCCGGTATCAGGTACGCCTCTGTCATTGCAGATTATCAGTGTAGTTAATCAAATACAAGTACAGGAAGTGTTTACAACAGCTTCGCGCGGATTTGCATTTGTTAACGGGTAACAATTAAAGTATTTGTTATTAGGTAGTATTTGTATTAGGATGTTATAATTGCGCGTGCATGAAAAGTACAATGTTTTATGTATAGTATATACCTTGTCAAAGATAAATAAGATTATCTGACCACAGTTCGAAGTTAAAAGTAGGTAAAACAGTCAAACACGAAAAGTAGAAGTCGCACAACACCAGATTCTAGGCTGCATCAAATCTCACTTAAATGCATAAGCACTATATTGGTCACTTATAAAGTTTGCTGTTACATAAATACCAGAATCATATGTAGTTAATTAACTGGAGAATAGGGTCACTGATAAATGGTGCTGTTTCACAAATACCAGAATCATATGTAGTTACTCAATTGCAGAATCGAGTCACTTATAAAGTGTGCTGTTCCACAACTACCAGAATCATATGTAGTTACTTAACTGGAGAATCGGGTCACTTATGAATTGTGCTGTTTCATAGATACCAGAATCATGTGTAGGTAATTAATTAGAGAATTGGGTCACTAAAACCTGTCTTTAGAAAATAATCAAGGCGGCAAAATATTGGTGGTCTGTTATTTGAATGCCATGTATATTGGCGTTTTGTAGGATTGTGTAATCTCCAAATATCCGATAAACTATGTGTATCCATTAGTCTTTGCAACTTTATTATGCATTTATTGTGATCGCTAATTCGACCTTTTTTCTTATCTAATTTATGTTCTAAACGCGTAATTTGAGAACAAAAAAAGACTATACAGAAATCCAATGACATCAACCAAATCTACAAAATAATGCATTAAGAAGGAATAAGGATTTTGACTATCGTACCGTATACGAAAGAGGAGTTAAATTTCTAGAAATGTACATTCTCGATTCAAGCCGAAAACTGTAGAAAAAAAAAATCAACACAGCTATCGAGTGTATTTTCGACGTTAAAATCCAAGTTATATTATGAATTCCATATTTCAGGATAATCGATCGCGTCAAAAATGGCCACCGCACACCTAGTACCCTGTTGTTTACCGCAGAGTAATCAGGGAACCAAATTATTTGCCATTCGGCGGATAAATCGAGAATTAACAAGAGGCATATAGGCAGTTTCAAATCCAGGGTACCTGCATATCCATGATGCAACTACTAATATAAAACGGTTCATATCGTACTTATACAATAGGACTAAGTTATATGATATTATAGTTTTCATATGAGAATAAAATTGAAATTGCCATCGACAAGTGAATTATTACATATAATCCACGGAAACATTCTTATCAAAAGCAAAAAAAAATGAAAATTCAACGAGAGTAACGTGTTGTTTACACATGTGCGCCTCGTGTGATTATGTAAATTCGGTAGTGTGTATGTAATTGTTCGTGTCGATGTGATTGGTCAACCCGTTATGACGTCATTTTCTCTTTAAATTCTTTCTTTGGTTCCAATCCTTTTAATATGTACATTGTCAGAATTATAATGTTGTAAACAAATGAAATGAAATATGTTAAAGAGACCTCCAAATGGAAACATTGAGTTATTTTAAATGAAAAGCTTATTATAGTAGCATTTCAATGCCATAATCCGTTTGCTCAACAACCGTTAATAAATATGAGTTTAACAGGTATGCAGTTTACCTACGCATAAAACAAACTGGTGCGCGATCGTTTTCCGGAAAATGACGTCATAACGGGTTGACCAATCACATCGACGCGAGAAAATTACATATAAACTTCCTAATTTACATAATCAAACAAGGCGCACATGTGTAAACAACACGTTACTCTCGTTGAATTTTCTTTTATTTTTGCTTGTGATAAGAATGTTATTGACATGTTAATGTCTGCATCATGGTGAAACAGTGGTCATGAAACGTATTTAGAAAAAGCGAAAAGAACGGCAGTGTAAGAATATATATCTACAGTAATTAGTTTAATCTTTCCGTGGATTATGTGTTATAATTCATTCATGGGCGGCAATTTCAATTTTATTCTCATATGAAAAGTATAATATCATGTATCTTAATCCTATTATATAAAGAAATATAAAAAGATCGGACAGGGAAAGTAGCATTCAAGTAGGACAGTCAATCACAAAACACAGAAACAAACACGCAAACAAACAAACAAGAAGGCAAAAGTAATAATAAATGCAAAGACATCACAAATACAAAAGGGTTGACAATAGGGCTTGAAACGGTCAGTGGCAAAGTAGGTCACTGGGGGTTTAAACCGGTTCTAGGGTGCACCAAACCTCACACTTACCCTACTGTCATCCCATTAAAACAGGACAGTGTAAATAATGAAATCCCCGCCATGAGTTTATCTCTAACCAACAAGGCAGCATCAATAGGCAATATAAGTAAAACACAAATATGCTCATGTAAATATAATACAAAAAAAACAATAACCTAGAAAGTCACAATGAAGGTACTCAATGACTTGGCAGAAGCCAGAGCAACAAGAGAATAAACCATTAAGGGCACGACAAGAAATATCATAGACAAACATCAAACGCCACCGTCCCAATGGGCTTTAGGTAGGCGTCATCATAGGGTCCACATAGGGTCCACAGCCTGTCCCGTCATCGTACAATTAAAGAGGAATGCATACTGAACTGTAAAAGGGTCCACCACCAAGCATGCAGTACGTTGCAAAATGATAGGGTCATAACCTCTTTTGATAAACTTTTTAACAAGCATGCCCAAGAATCTTACGAAGTTTATAAATCACATCACCATAGAAGTCAGGTTGTGATAGTCCTTGTCGAAGAAGAGTCCTTAAATCACTTTTACATTTGGAAAGAAGATCAGGGTTACGATAATAACATTTTGCAAAGGTTTTACGAAGTTTATGGTAACGGTAACCCTGATTCAGTAGCTTTTTAGTTATACAAAGATTATGAATATTAAAGTCCTCAACTCGAGTACAAGCTCTTGAAAAACGAATAAGTTGAGACACATACACCCCATAAGAAGTTGCTCGAGGAACCTAACCCTAAACCTATAACTACGATATTAACCGTTTTATGTTAATAGTTGCATCATGGATATACAGGTACCCTGAATTTGAAACTGCTTATATGCCTTCTGTTATTCTCGATTTATCCGCCGAAAGGCTAAAAAGCTGGTTCCCTGATTACTTTGCGGTAAACAACTGGGTACCAGGTGTTCAATTCAACTTTTTCACACAGCTGAAAACATGAAACTCAGAAATATTGATCTGTGTCAATGAAAGCTGTACTGAAAGCGCCTGGCTGATTGTTTCTTCAAGGTCTCATTACACACTTCGATTTTACTGTGTTGGCCATAGGCAGTAAAGTCCAATTTTCCATTCTGAATCAAGCATTTACAGTCTAAAAGTATTGTTTTAGGAAAATACAAATACAGTTAATGCTGCTCATAAAAATCCACAAAATCTGGTACATAGCCCACTTTGTTGTTTTTTTAATGCGAGTGGTGGCATGCAAATTGCTGTTTTCGGCTTTCACTAAACAGTTTGCACCTAAATTCATACGCATTTTGAGCACCCACAAATGTGTCACATTTTGTTGTCAGTGTCGTCTAATCGCTGTTCATCCAATCTCACACTATTGTTTTCTCAACTGCAACAAGAAAAGAAAATAACCATGGGCAATATATTAAAATATAAACGAAGAACACACCCCTACTTTTTATGGTGTAATAATCATCCTACAGTCACATGCAAGGGAGCTAAGTGTATAGTGAGACCTTTACTTTATTTTGGGCTAAATATAGCAAAGGTCATTCAGTTTAGGTAAACAAAGTTGTATCTTGACTGGCCTTAACTTGCCTAACAGTATGTGAAGGTCCTTGCTTCGCCGGCCTGTTCTTTACCGGCCTGTTCTTCACCGGCAATTTAAATATATGCTGCCGTCGCAAACTGGTACAATAGAACACCAAACATTTTCGCGCTCATCTTCACTAGACGTGCCTAATAACACTTCACCATTAATTGTCTTACAAACGAAGATGATTCGCTATATAAGTCATACGTATCAACTGCGCCTGCATTGTTTACATCTGAGGTCGCCATTTTGTTTTTAATGAATCATGGGATATGCGTGACGTCATTACGGGTTTTCCATTCGGCTGTTTTCATGAAGGCGATGTTACGTTTCCGTGATATGTGTGCATTAGAGACAAATGTGCCATATGGATACGTGATTTACCTATGAACGAATAGGTTTACGATGTTGACCGAAGTCTTTTTAAAAACAGCTAACAAACAACAGTTCTTTAAAATCATTTTATTTTTCCATTTGGAGATCTCTTTAAAAGTACAGTTCAACACATCAGCATTAGTTTCACGCTTAGTGTCGGCAAATGTGACTGAAATGAGTACTCTACAGATACACTCGTATATCGACCACGTCTTTCGTTAACGATGCACGTGCTACATTTATAAATCCTACATTTGAAAAATCAGATGCTATATGACTGTAATGTTTTGATATTTTAGGTAACGTAAAATAAACTTTAAATGTTCCTTTCTTTATTTCTATCAATCTCAATATACAATGTCCACGAGAATCTTATTAAAATACCTGGACCATAACTGTAATTAGGTAAACGTATCTAGTGAGCATCCTGTCCATTATCGATGTTGAATAATTTGCAAAACATGTGAATAGATTTGAAATTTATTTGTAAACCTAATTTCTAAAGAAATAATCCATGGTATTGAATGTTCCTGTTGTTGAAAAGGTGTATGCAGGACTACATAATACGTCTTCTGTGCTCTAATATTTAAGTATTGAATAATTAATGTTCTTCAATATATTGTGTCCATGCATATTGTTGATTATATATTATTATACTTTCAAAAGTAACAACACGAACAGTTTAAGCATTAGTAGTAAAATATTCATCATAAATAATAGCGTATCAAAAGAAGAAAATGAGCCATGTTAAAGACAGTAGGTATAAAAGTTGAACAGGAAATGTAGAAATCAGTCAGCCAAAACACGCTTTAAAGGGACACTAGGCAATCTTGAAGTTTGAATCTAGAAATAAATTCGCATCTTGATTGATTAATCAAGTACTATTTTGCCTTGAAAACTGCTTGAATATATTTAAATACCATTTTGAGTTTTCAATTTTTCTTCATTATTCTACGATACTTTTACGATAATTTTAGGTATTCTATTGATATATTATAATAAACAGTTACCTATATGCAAAACCAATTATCTTTTACTACTCTTATAATTAATATTAATGATTGAACAACGGCAAGTTATGTAGAAAAACTAACAGGACGCCGTGAGTGCCGTGTGTCCCTTTAAAACAAATAAAAATTACAATGTTGATAAGAAGCATGGCATGTGACGTCACAATCACACACGGGTTAGAATGGTAATGCGTTGGCGTAGCTAATAGATACACACTAGCACGTGCGTGCTATTGAAACTGTCAAGAATGACTCAAACTTTGCCTGTGATAAGAACATATATATATATCATTGCTGGACACTGCGGCATGGCCCAGTATGTCTATTTTGTCATAAAAGAACGTTTCTTAGGTAAGGAAAATGATAGGGTTACCAAAAGAAACACGATCAGAATAATATTCTATTTAGTGACGTCGTACGGATTTACAGCGTATTGTTTGTATTGTAGACATACAGTATAAAGGTATATATCATAATTATAACAGCTTCATTTATATAACAGCTAAGCTGAGAGGACAATATACTTTACTAGACCACACATTCAAGCAACATCTTGATCAATTCATGGAATCATATCTCGAAGTTATTTAGAAGAAATCCAAATTGCTTACGTCATACTAGCATGGTGGCATTTTATATTCCCGAAAAAATGCATTCGCAGTCAAAATCAACAATATCATCAATGGTTTGCAATGTCATTTAGCCGTTTGTTCTATCTATAGTTTATGTACATGAAAGCACTAATATAAACTGTATCTGTATTGTAATAACAAAATGCACCGCAAAGCATACAACAACGGCCAAATTGTTTTTATGGCAACAGTGCACTAGTTTTAGTCCCGTTTATTTCTTGCTAACAAAGTGTCAAGATGTTGAACAAAGTAATCCGTCGAAATACATACGAGGCATAATCCCGAAGAATGACGGGATGGGCCGTCTATGTACGATTGACCATAACATTTGGGAAAATACCTTGCGTGAATAACCTTAAACAGCCTAGATCTAGTTCAATAATTTAAATTAAGTCATTTATGTTACGAGCATGCCACTTTTGAAAGCTTCATGGTAACTATAGTTCCTGTGTTAGAAAACATCTTTATCTATACGTTTTTAAAATTTCGCTCGCTCAGCCGTCCGTCAGTCTGTACGTCTACCCAACTGTCCATTCACCCATCCATCCATTTTTGCATTAAATGCTTGATAAAATATTTAAACTCATAGCAGTTTGATTTAAAATTGAGATATAGGGTCCTATAGAAACCACAGCATCCAAACGCAATGGCATCGTAGGTCCGCACTGTACTACAAACCAGGAGCAATATTTAATTAATTATACAATGAGAAAGACAAAATACAACAAAAAGGGTGGTGAAGACAGGGTTACCGACTTGGAACGGTCAGTAGACATTAATGCCTACAGGTTAGCTTGAATCGATTTATGTGTACACAATCCTCGCTAATAGCCATATCAATAATGTTAAAGGAAAACCTTGAATTGTTATTATTTTGTTGATAATTTATTTTGACATCTACAGACGCATGTGTGACAGCGAAAATATGATTTAAAGTGCCTGTGTCTTCAGGCTTGACATTCACCCAAATATTGAAGGATTCCATCAACACTTTTTGATGTCTGAAGTGATAACGCATAAATCCTCCAGTGTATCATGCCAGGAACTGGTTTGCAGATCTTGACCACGTCAGAAACAAAACAACAACAGAAATGAAATAAAAGCATATGGTATATATTCTCTTCCCCAAGTGTTTAAACTTTAAAGGGACACACGACAATCTTGGTTTATTTTAATGTCACGGCGTTCCATTAGTTTTCCTACATAACTTGCATGTTTGCAAATTATTATGTGCATGTGTGCGTCTGTGTTGTGTGATCATTAAAAGAAAAGTGAAATAGCTTTAAAATAAAAGTATAAAAGTATGATAGTGTTAGTTATTGAATAGTTCAAAATAAATTACCAATTGTTATTAATTTGCAACAGTAATATATCCAAATCTAAGACAGACTAATGAAGACATTCTGAAAAACTCCAAATTGATTTTCATTGATTATGATACTGGATTACTGAAAATATTATATAACTCGATCATTTTCTGTTTTCTTTGGTTAAATTGAAGCTTATTAAGACAAACTAGACGGTATCAACCCGATCTGATATTATTTCTGGACTAATCCAGACTCTTAACAGCATTTAGCCGGGGAGTGCCGGTGTATTCTCCAATAAATACGAGGGTGCTTCAAAAAGTTCTGTCACTAGGCATATATCCTTTGAACTGGATATTACATTGAGATAAAGGAGTGTATTTATAGGACTACTGGGTTCGCTCTCTTAAATTCCACAACAAAAATGAAAAAAATCCGGTTATTTATACCCCTGAATAACCTCCCCCTACCACACCTTTTGGATACTGGCATCTCTGAAAATGTCCTTGTTACAAAACGTTGTAAAAATTATTTTAATAATTCTATGCTTTTAAATTTTCTTGTACGCCATCTGTTGTTATTCGCCTATAATCAATGAAAATGATTGTCGATAATTCGGAAAGGTCTTGCTGTAAACCAGATATGAGTGAATGCATATCCCTTAATTTTAGAGGAAATAACACTGATTTTCTTCATTTTGTTTACGGAAATGTTATAATATCTTTTAAATGTCGCAATTATTCTCATAGTATTAATATGTTTTCATATTTGTTTACAAATCCTAGTCATTCAGTGTTTAAATTTCATATTCAACGCATTATTGTAGAATTTTGCACAATGTTTAGTGAAAATATTGATCATCCAAGTATAAGTGATGTATATTAAATGTTCCATAACTTTCGTAACACAAAAGGTAGCATTCATTTTACCATCAATGGAATGGTATTGAAATTCTCTTTCATTTGGTCTTAACGGCATCACGCCGTAGAGTGCCTTTGAGTTTATTCTGCAATACATACACTCATAAACATTAACTGTAAGATAATATAGAGGGTATCAACCCGATCTGGTCTTACCCCTGAATTACATTACAAGAGTGTGACTTTAGCTGAATGAAAGGCTTAATAAGGCAATCTAGACGCTATCAACCCGATCTGGTCTTACTTCTGGACTCCACCAGACTAGTAACGGTATTAATCCTTAGAGTTCATTAAAGTGTATTACTCGATGTAGACCCTTACACACAAAGCATTGAATGCATTTTAGTCGTATTAAACGCACAATAAGACTACATAGATGGCACCAACCCGCCATGGTCTTACCTGCCGTTTTAACCAGATCCTAAGCAGTATTATTCCGGAGAGTAACCTGAAGGTTACTCTTTTAGATATACACCTAAAGGGACACACGGCAATCTTGAATTTTAAAAACTCACGGCGTCCCGTTAGTTTTTCTCGTAACTTGCATTTGTTCAATCATTAATATTAGTTGTTAGAATAGTTCAAAGCAAATTGTTTTACATATCGTTGACTTTTGATAAAATTGCACCAAGAATATATTTAAAACATATGTAGAATAATGAAGGAAATAGAATTCTCATTTTTTTTATTTAATTATATGCAAGCAGTTTTAAAGTCAAAATGATACAGGATTAATACGAGGGTGCTTCAAAAAGTTCTGTCACTAGGCATATATCCTTTGAACTGGATATTACACTGAGATAAAGTAGTGTATTTATAGTACTTATGGGTTCGCTCTCTTAAATTCCACATAAAAAATGAAAAGTTTCCGAAAATTTATTCCCCTGAATTTCCTCCCCCTACCACACCTTTTGGATACTGTCATCTCTGAAAATGTCCTTGTTACAAAACGTTGTAAAAGTTATTTTAATAATTCTATGCTTTTAAATTTTCTTGTACGCCATCTGTTGTTATTCGCCTATAATCCATGAAAATGATTGTCGATAATTCGGAAAGGTCTTGCTGTAAACCAGATATGAGTGAATGCATATCCCTTAATTTTAGCGGAAATACTGATTTTCTTCATTTTGTTTACGGAAATGTTATAATATCTTTTAAATGTCGCAATTATTCTCATAGTATTAATATGTTTTCATATTTGTTTACAAATCCTAGTCCTTCAGCGTTTAAATTTCATATTCAACACATTATTGTAGAATTTTGCACAATGTTTAGTGAAAATATTGATCATCCAAAAACGCTATTTCAGAAGACTGCCCTTCCATTTAATGTCCATTTATCATTAAATTAATTTTACATATTAGCTTAAAATGTTAATTTCTAAGACAATGCCTTTTCATCTACCATGCTTAAATTCTGAATCTTGTAATGCACAGATATAACTGGTAATGTATGAGAAATTTCAAAGGGCTTCGACAAGTACTTAAAGAGAAACAGGCATTTAAAAAAGTAACAGTTAACATACCTGAAAAAAAATCAGGACAAATGCGTCAGTATGTATACGTGATGTATATTAAATGTTCCATAACTTTCGTCACACAAAAGATACAGCATTCATTTTACCATCAATGGAATGGTATTGAAACTTTCTTTTATTTGGTACCAAACATCAACACTCACAACGAGCACATAATTGTTAAAACGCGTTAGTGACAAAAATTATTGAATGACCCTCGTAAATCGCTGTACTAATTATGATGCCTGTCGTAGGCAAACGGACTATAATCCTTAGAAATACACACACACACACACTTGTAATGCCTGATATAAAACTCGAGATTGTCATGTGTCCCTTTAAGGGATCGCTTTTAGTTCGATTAAATACTATATGTAGTAAAATATTACGGATGGTATGAACCAATTCTTACCGTACTAAGAGCCAGAATCGGTTTTTCTATCAAAAGGTGCCTTTTATATATATGTAGATTTTACACTACTTAAGGAGACACCAAAAGAGACAGACAATATATGACAAACACAGATTGTCTAAATCGCTTTGCTGAGGGTTTGGAGATCCGTACTATAGACATCGTATCCCCTCAGAACGGGATATCGATCTGCATGTCAGTGCATACACGACCTTACAGTGTAACATACGGTCGTGCACGCTCAATATAAAAGACATATACTCGTACTAGTAGTAATACACGCTATTACGAAATACATCCTGAGGGGTATGTCTCACTGCTAAAGGTACTCTATAAACTTTGCAGGCTAATGAATATACCAGTACCACAGCGAGTGCCATATGTGAACTAGACTGTCCCTATATATTTTGACACATTCAAAATAAGGGATTCTCCTTCACAACATAATAAGACAATAAACATATCGTCATCGATATTACAAATAATTTACGATTTCATTGCAACTATAGAATACCTTTTTAGGTCGAAAGCGCTATTGCAAATCAGGATATTGTCTTCCCGAGTGAAATCATATACGACACGTAATACACACGTGGAGCGCTGTGGTCTAGTGGTAGAGCGTTGGACCCATGATCCAAAAGTCGTGGGTTCGATTCCCGTCATTGCCATATGCGTTGTGTCCCTGAGCAAGACACTTTATCTGCATTGCTTAGTACTGGTTCTACCCAGGAAGACATCGAGAGTGATTCAAATAAGTTCTATAGCTTTCGTTACAATCGATGTAAAATAAATAAGTTTAAACTAATACACACGTCTCTTACATACCTCTAGGAGTTTTGCTGTTGTTTTTTTATTTAAAAACAACATCAACAGTACTTTAGAGTGTGTGTGTATTACCTCATATTAATATTATCAAATATTACACAAGATACGTTTATACGAATGAACGTATATATAAACTCACTCTACTGTATACTATACATATTCCATATAGCAACGTGGTTAATTATCTATACCAATTGGGTAGACTGACCAACATATATAATATGCAACAAAACAGTGGCAAACGGCAAAAAAACGCTGGGGATGAGAAACAAAACGTGGCTAGTGTACTAAGTGGGCATGTCACTACCACGAGTCAGTTTGAAACCGCATCTGTGGCCAGAAACACGGAACCCAATTTAAAAATTGATTTTCATTGATTATGATACTGGATTAATAAATCAACATGCTTGATAACTACCTCTAGATGGCAGAGTGCCTTTAAAACTAGTTAAAAGACAAACTGTGTATTTTTTCACAAGTACATCATGGTTCTATGCGACAATTTTTCTGTCCAACAGTATCAGAATTCGTTTTATTTGAAGTAGACTCTAAATGCTGTTGACCGTTTAACTTACTTTTAACTGTTTGAGTGTCAAAAACTACATATAACAGTAACGCCTCCACAGCCGGGATAGTAAAGACACTGCATCAACAACTACATATAACAGTAACGCATCCACAGCCGGGATAGTAAGACACTGCATCAACAACTAAGTATAACAATAACGGCTCCACAGCCGGGATAGTAAAGACACTGCATCAACAACTACATATAACAATAACGCCTCCACAGCCGGGATAGTAAAGATACTGCATCAACAACTACATATAACAATAACGCCTCCACAGCCGGGATAGTAAAGATACTGCATCAACAACTACATATAACAATAACGCCCCCACAGCCGGGTTAGTAAAGACACTGCATCAACAACTACATATAACAATAACGCCTCCACGGCCGGGATAGTAAAGACACTGCATCAACAACTACATATAACAGTAACGCCCCCACAGCGGGATAGTGAAGACACTGCATCAACAACTACTTATAACAATAACGCCTCCACGGCCGGGATAGTAAAGACACTGCATCAACAACTACATATAACAGTAACACCCCCACAGCGGGATAGTGAAGACACTGCATCAACAACTACATATAACAGTAACGCCCCCACAGCGGGATAGTGAAGACACTGCATCAACAACTACTTATAACAATAACGCCTCCACGGCCGGGATAGTAAAGACACTGCATCAACAACTACATATAACAGTAACGCCCCCACAGCGGGATAGTGAAGACACTGCATCAACAACTACATATAACAGTAACGCCCCCACAGCGGGATAGTGAAGACACTGCATCAACAACTACTTATAACAATAACGCCTCCACGGCCGGGATAGTAAAGACACTGCATCAACAACTACATATAACAGTAACGCTCCCACAGCGGGATAGTGAAGACACTGCATCAACAACTAAATACAACAGTAACGCCTCCACAGCCGGGATAGTAAAGACACGTCATCAACAACTACATATAACAATAACGCCCCCACAGCCGGGATAATAAAGACACTGCATCAACAATTAAATACAACAGTAACGCCCCCACAGCCGGGATAGTAAAGACACGTCATCAACAACTACATATAACAATAACGCCCCCACAGCCGGGATAATAAAGACACTGCATCAACAACTACATATAACAATAACGCCCCCACAGCGGGATAGTAAAGACACTGCATCAACAACTACATATAACAATAACGCCCCCACAGCCGGGATAGTAAAGACACTGCATCAACAACTACATATAACAATAACGCCCCCAAAGCCGGGATAGTAAAGGCAATGCATCAACAACTACATATAACAATAACGCCCCCAATGCCGGGATAGCAAAGACACTGCAACAACAACTACATATAACAATAACGCCCCCACAGCCGAGATAGTAAAGACACTGCATCAGCAACTAAATATAACAATAACGCCTCCACAGCCGGGATAGTAAAGACACTGCATCAACAACTACATATAACAATAACGCTCCCATAGCCGGGATAGTAAAGACACTGAATCAACAACTAAATATAACAATAACGCCCCCACAGTCGGGATAGTAAAGAAACTGCATTAACAACTACATATAACAATAACGCCCCCACAGCCGGGATAGTAAAGACACTCCATCAACAACTACATATAACAATAACGCCCCCACAGTCGGGATAGTAAAGGCACTGCATCAACAACTACATATAACACTAATGACTCCACGGCCGGGATAGTAAAGACACTGCATTAATAACTACATATAACAATAACGCCTCAACGGCCGTGATAGTAAACACAAGGCATCAACAACTACATATAACAAAAACGCCCTCACAGCCAGGATAGTAAAGACACTGCATCAACAACTACATATAACAATAACGCCTCAACGGCCGTGATAGTAAACACAAGGCATCAACAACTACATATAACAAAAACGCCCTCACAGCCAGGATAGTAAAGACACTGCATCAACAACTACATATAACAATAACGCCTCCAAGGCCGGGATAGTAAAGACACTGCATCAACAACTACATTTAACAATAACGGCCCCAAAGCCGGGATAGTAAAGACACTCCATCAACAACTACATATACCAATAACGACCCCACAGCCAGGATAGTAAAGACACTGCATCAACAACTACATATAACAATAACGCCTCCAAGGCCGGGATAGTAAAGACACTGCATCAACAACTACATATAACAATAACGGCCCCACAGCCGGGATAGTAAAGACACTCCATCAACAACTACATATAACAATAACGCCCCCACAGCCGGGATAGTAAAGACACTCCATCAACAACTACATATAACAATAACGGCCCCACAGCCGGGATAGTAAAGACACTGTATCAACAACTACATATAACAATAACGGCCCCTCAGCCGGGATAGTAAAGACACTCCATCAACAACTACATATAACAATAACGCCCCCACAGCCGGGATAGTAAAGACACTGCATCAACAACTACATATAACAATAACGCCTCCAAGGCCGGGATAGTAAAGACACTGCATCAACAACTACATATAACAATAACGGCCCCACAGCCGGGATAGTAAAGACACTCCATCAACAACTACATATAACAATAACGCCCCCACAGCCGGGATAGTAAAGACACTGCATCAACAACTACATATAACAGTAACGCCTCCACAGCCGGGATAGTAAAGATACTGCATCAACAACTACATATAACAATAACGCCTCAACGGCCGGGATAGTAAAGACACTGCATCAACAACTACATATAGCAGTAACGCCTCCACAGCCGGGATAGTAAAGACACTGCATCAACAACAACATATAACAGTAACGCCTCCACAGCCGGGATAGTAAAGATACTGCATCAACAACTACATATAACAGTAACGCCTCCACAGCCGGGATAGTAAAGATACTGCATCAACAACTACATATAACAATAACGCCCCCACAGCCGGGATAGTAAAGACACTGCATCAACAACTACATATAACAGTAACGCCTCCACAGCCGGGATAGTAAAGATACTGCATCAACAACTACATATAACAATAACGCCTCCAAGGCCGGGATAGTAAAGACACTGCATCAACAACTACATATAACAGTAACGCCTCCACAGCCGGGATAGTAAAGATACTCCATCAACAACTACATATAACAATAACGCCTCCACAGCCGGGATAGTAAAGACACTGTATCAACAACTACATATAACAATAACGCCTCAACGGCCGGGATAGTAAAGACACTGCATCAACAACTACATATACCAATAACGCTTCAACGGCCGGGATAGTAAAGACACTGCATCAACAACTACATATAGCAGTAACGCCTCCACGGCCGGGATAGTAAAGACTCTT
Source organism: Cyrtodaria siliqua (assembly GCA_037043455.1). Taxonomy (NCBI): domain Eukaryota; kingdom Metazoa; phylum Mollusca; class Bivalvia; order Adapedonta; family Hiatellidae; genus Cyrtodaria; species Cyrtodaria siliqua. The sequence continues at coordinate 80,695 of JAWPHD010011195.1, forward strand.
TGTCAAAATCTACATATAACAATAACGCCTCCACGGCCGGGATAGTAAAGACTCTTTGTCAAAATCTACATATAACAATAACGCCTCCACGGCCGGGATAGTAAAGACACTGAGTCAAAAATTATGTATAACAATAACGCCTCCACGGCCGGGATAGTAAAGACACTGCATCAACAACTACATATAACAGTAACGCCTCCACAGCCGGAATAGTAAAGACACTGCATCAGCAACTAAATATAACAGTAACGCTTAAACGGCTGGGATATTAAAGACACTGCATCAACAACTACATATAACAATAACGCTTAAACGGCCGGGATATTAAAGACACTGCATCAACAACTACATATAACAATAACGCCTCTACGGCCGGGATAGTAAAGACACTGCATCGACAACTACATATAGCGGTAACGCCTCCACGGCCGGGATAGTAAAGACTCTGTGTCAAAATCTACATATAACAATAACGCCTCCACGGCCGGGATAGTAAAGACACTGCATCAACAACTACATATAACAATAATGCCTCCACAGCCGGGATAGTAAAGACACTGTGTCAAAAACTACATATAACATTAACGCCTCCCTGGCCGGAACAGTAAAGACACTGTGTCAACAACTACATATAACAATAACGCTTAAACGGCCGGGATATTAAAGACACTGCATTAACAACTATATATAACAATAATGCCTCCACAGCGGGGATAGTAAAGACACTGTGTCAAAAACTACATATAACATTAACGCCTCCCTGGCCGGAACAGTAAAGACACTGTGTCAACAATTACATATAACAATATGGCCTCCACAGCCGGGATAGTAAAGACACTGCATCAACAACTACATATAACAGTAACGTTTCCACAGCCGGAATAGTAAAGATACTGCATCAACAACTACATATAACAGTAACGCCTCCACAGCCGGGATAGTAAAGACACTGCATCAACAACTACATATAACAATAACGCCTCCACGGCCGCGATAGTAAAGACACTGCATCAACAACTACATATAACAATAACGCCTCTACGGCCGGGATAGTAAAGACACTGCATCAACAACTACATATAACAATAACGCCCCCACGGCCGCGATAGTAAAGACACTGCATCAACAACTACATATAACAATAACGCCTCCACGGCCGCGATAGTAAAGACACTGCATCAACAACTACATATAACAATAACGCCTCCACGGCCGCGATAGTAAAGACATTGCATCAACAACTACTACATATAACAATAACGCCTCTACGGCCGGGATAGTAAAGACACTGCATCAACAACTACATATAGCGGTAACGCCTCCACGGCCGGGATAGTAAAGACACTATGTCAAAAACTAAATAGAACAGTAACGCCTCCACGGGCGGGATAGTAAAGAATCTGTGTCAAAATCTACATATAACAATAACGCCTCAACAGCCGGGATAGTAAAGACACTGAATCAACAACTACATATAACAATAACGCCTCAACAGCTGGGATAGTAAAGACACTGAATCAACAACTACATATAACAATAACGTTTCCACGGCCGGGATAGTAAAGACATTGCATCGAAAACTACATATAACAGTAAAGTGTTGATAAAATAATCTTTACATTCTTTGTCACGATTAGTATCTCCAGTGTATAACATGTGAAGTATGTGACATGTCATGCCTTGAGGTTTAATGTGCGCAGTAATATAAGCTATGACAGTTGTATGGAGATATATTTCTTTGATCGAGTTGCTATGGCAAAGGACAACGATTTTTGCAAGTTTATCTGTCACAAAACAAAGCAATTGGAGAACTTTTATCTGCAACAATTTCATCAAACCTGTGCATACGCCTATTTTAAAATGGAATGTTTATGGTATGGGGTTGTCCGTCCATCCGTAAACAATTACACATTCCGTGTGATTACATTGACCATATAACATCCACTCTCACTAAATGTTATATGCACACTGTCCTCCTAGAGGAGGAATTCCCTTGTTTTATGTTTTAAGGTCAATGTCGCCGTTTTCCCCTTGAAACAAAGGAGGACGTGTTTATTATTGATTTGGCCTTGAAGAAAGTTAATAGTACAGATGTAAGCATGTTCACAAAGTATTCAAATGATTAATGCAAATTCATTGTGATGAACTTTCGACTGTTTTCATTGGACAGTTTTGGTGGGGAGGCTTTGGAGCAGGTTTTGGGCAGTATATAAGCAGGCTAGCTCTGGCAGAATCCCAGCACTTGAGTTCTACTCATTAATGTTAATTCAGATTTGGATGCTTTTATAAAATACGTTTGTGAGAGGATTTACTTATTTTATTGTGTTTTATTCATAATAATATTGAAATTGGATATTTGGACTAAACCGGAAATATTGGCAATTAATTTAGTAACACCCGTGAAACGTCATAGGTGCACTGATCTTGGTTAGTGAAGGATTTCAACGATTGTTAAAAGCAACATTAAACACATCACACGCACAAAATGGTTGACAATAGGGCTACCGCCTTGGAACGGTCAGTGGCAAAGTAGGCCACTGGTAGGTTTAAACCGGTTAAAGGGTGCACCAAACCTCACACTTACCCTACTGTCATCCCATTAAAACAGGACAGTGTAAATAAAGAAATCCCCGCCATGATCTAACTCTAACCAACAAAGCAGCATCAATAGGCAATATAAGTAAAACACAAATATGCTCGTGTAAATATAATACAAAATAAAATAGCCTAGAAAGCCACAATGAAGGTACTCAATGACTTGACAGAAGTCAGAGCAACAAGATAATAAACCATTAAGGACACGACAAGAAAGATCATAAACAAATGGGCTTTGGTAGGCGTCCTCATAGGGTCCACAACCTGTCCGGTCATCGTACAATTAAAGAGGAAAGCATAGTGGCGAACTGTAAAAGGATCCACCACCAAGCATGCAGTAAGTTGCAAAATGATAGGGTCATAACCTCTTTTGATAAACCTTTTAACAAGTTTAACAAAGATACTATGAAAGTGATCATGATCAAGAATCTTACGATGTTTATAAATCACATCACCATAGAAGTCAGGTTGTGATAGTCCTTGTCGCAGAAGAGTCCTTAAATTACTTTTATATATGGAAAGAAGATCAGGGTTACGATAATACAATTTTGCAAAGGTTCTACGAAGTTTAATGGTAAAGGTAACCCTCATTGAGTAGTTTTTTAGTTATACAAAGATTACGAATATTAAAATCCTCAACTCGAGTACAAAAACGAATAAGTTGAGACAAATACACCACATAAGAAGTTACTCGGGGAACATCCCCATCCAAGTGGGGGTAATTAACAATTTCAAAATTAAAATCATCTCTCTTGTCATAGATTTTGCTAATTATTTCACCATTTTCAGTCGAGAGATCTAATTCAAGAAAAGAAGCGTTATTATCAGATATATAAGCTTTGTTAAGCTGAAGTTCTTTAGGATAAATATTATTAACCATAGTTGGAAAGAAAGGGTTGTCAATGTTCAATATGTCATCCAGATACCTAGAGGTGTCATTAAAAGCTTCAATAACATCTGCCTGGGTATCTGGTGAAAGACTCAACATGAAATCTCTTTCATAGAAAAAAATGAAAACAAATCTGCAACAAGTGGTGCACAGTTCGTACCCATAGGGATATCAACAATTTGTCTATAAACGGTGGTTCCATACCTGACGAAAATATTATCTAATAGGAAGATGAGTGCTTCACAAACTTCATAGCAAAGCACAAAATACTTTTCAAGTTGTGGCCTATATTAGGTTACTGTTCAAGTTTGACGTACGGACAACGGAGGAAGTGATCTCTAAGTTTCTGCCATGCTACGCAAGCGACTGGTAAAAACAAGTGTTGTAAAATAGAGTATGATAATGGACCTTTGGAAACGGCCGAAAACGACACATACGAAATATTGCAGTCTCGGTTTGATTGAGACTGTTCATGAGCGGTAGTGAAATATGTTAGCTACCTCTCACGCCCTCTAGCCCCGGTTTGAGCAGAACTCAATATTAATAAAATCAATAGTACAAAATGTTAACCACTCCGAAGATGGCATCATATGGCGGTGGACATGGAGGAAGATGGCATCATATGGCGGTGGACATGGAGTATCTCTGCGCTTGTCATACTTATTTTTAGAATAATTAATGTTTCATCATATCTGTGAAATCCTGGACGGAATTCAATGGAACTTGACACTACATCATGTAATCACTGACATAAAATGAACTGTTTGGATTCTGTTAAATAAACCAGGTCTCAAAACAGGTATTGTTTGTCTAAATCAACTCAGTATTGAGTTATGGTCTCTGACATCAATACAGACTGATAAAGGTGATTAAGAGAATAAAGCAGCGGACTCGGTTGTAGAGTCTGTACATGAGAATTAGTGTAAGAAACAACACCACTCACGCACCCTAGCACCGGCTTAAGCGGTATTCTACTTCAAAGTATACACCTATATTTTGCTCGCTGGTCCCAAAGTACCAGTAAAAAATAACACTACTGATTCGTAACACGGGGTGACGTTTTACAGCCGCCACAATGGACTAAACGAAAGCTAGTTGAATGTTAATAAATAAAGGTGATCATTTGTGAGCAACAAACACAATTAAGAGAATAAAGCAGCAGAGTCGGTGTTATTGAGCGTGTACATGAGAAGTAATGTAAGAAGCAACACCTCTCACGCCTATGTCTAAACCTATGTAATTGTGGCATGTAATTAACGATGACATTTTGATGAAATGAACATTTTGGCAGTACATATTTATTTATATATTTACAGTAAATCATGAATGTTCTGAATATTATATTTTAAAATGTATACATCATTAAAAATAAATAAACATGACATGAATTGATAAACATTTATTTATAAGAAATATTAATTAGTTTTGTTATAAGTTATATCCTTTCTTGACACAATGTGAGAAACTGCCTCAGAATTGGAATCATGTGGCTAAAACCTATGTTTGAAGTGATAGTCCTTCGATTTCTTTAAACCATACACTGTAAAAAAACATAATTAACGTGCTTTGTATTCAAACTTCATTGAGGTAAGATGAACATATGTGTAAAGTTTTGTGAACATAAGTCAAATAGTTTTCAAGCTATGACCAACTTTAATTAGAAGGTTAAAGTGTGGCGGACGACAAGTGATCCCTTAGTGTCTGTCATGATATGCAGACAATACAAAACATGAAAGTGTTGCCCGAACAATATTTTATAATGAATAATTTGTTTGAAACTTTCAAAGAGCAGCGGTTTGTGTTTCACAATTTAAACCACATGCTTTACTTTTAAAATTTTTATGTCTTATGAAAAGATGAAACACAGAAATAAACAATAATCATAATTAAACAAATGATATTTTTTAACAAGGTTAAGTCTTTATTTCAAATTACCTCAGTCCAGAAGGAATAAATCCAGTATATTGATCAAAATGAAAGGACATTTC